>JAULUF010000078.1:2865000-2920000 GCA_031834385.1 Semotilus atromaculatus | reverse complement strand
TTTTTCTCTCTCACACACACACACACACACACACACACTCTCTCTCTCTCACATGCACACACACACACACACTCACTCTCTCTATCTCAAACACACACACACACACACTCTCTCTCTCTCAAACACACACACACATTTATATCAATAATTGATATTAATGATTTTGATCTTTTTCTATTTTTCTTGAACCCCCATTAAATCCCTACTTTTCTTGTCTTCTGCTCGTCCAGCTGGTCTGTATCTGATCATAATAACACCAAACCTTCTGAAAGACATGAAGCAGTTCAGTCCGACACTACAGACACAACACAAGAAACTGCTTCACATTATTAAACATTAATATGCATTATATCCTGTTGTAATAATCGAGAGTTTTTGACTTTTACACACAAAAAAAGATTTTCTTTGAATTAATTCACTCTGCACCCCCATTCAATTAATCATACATTAATATTTGATGCTTTTTTAAACGATTTGGTACGAAACCTCTCATCAGATTATCTCATGAATACAGCAACACGTGCTAATGCTCCTGCTAATCCTGAAGCCACCCCAGAGTTAGTGTTAACATCAACCAAAGTGAGTGAGAATGAAGACGACGCGAGCGGGTCTACAGGACTGTGCTTTATTAGAGTCGAAGCAGAATATAACCGTGTAGAGCTACAGAGATCATGAGCAGGGAGGAAACCCAGACTATCGTACAGCTCCCATCCACAAACACAACATCAGCCGGAGGCTCGAGGCTCTTCAAGTAAACGGGATTCTTTCAAAGCTTCGAAAGACATTTCATTGCAACTCAAAAGAGATTGTGTGGAAATGGATCGACCGCAGTACCAATGCATCAAACAAAAGATTAGAAAAGCGTAACAGAATTTCAGAAAGAGAGATTAGGAAGCTGTGAATGTCATGGTCTCTCTGCGTGAAATCGAGGAAAAAACACTTTGTGTCCGGCTGCTCGTGTCAGTTTGGTCCAAACTAAAAACTAAAAACAACTTCATAAGTGCTTATTCATTCACATCTCAAAGGAATAGTTCATTTAAAAAATCATTACACTCACAAATCATTATTACTTTCTTCTGTTGAACACAGACGCTATGAAGATTCTTCTAAATGTTCCATTTGTGTTCCAACCAAGAAATAACAGCATATGGATTTGGAACGCATTACATTTTTTGGGAACATGTTTCAACACATGTATTTGGAACGTTTCATTTTTTGGAAACATGTTTAATTTTTTTGGGACATGTTGCATTTTTTTGGAACCTGTTAATAAACACATAGATTTGGAACGTTACATTTTTTAAACAGGTTTCACTTTTTGGGATATGTTTAATTTTTTAACGTTTCATTGAAACAGGTTTACTTTTTTGTAACACGTTCCAAGAAAATGAAACGTGTTCCAAAAAAATTTAAAATGAAATGTGTTCCAAAAAAATTAAACATGTTTCACTTTTTGAACATGTTTCATTAAAGCACATTTGGAACATGTTTCATTTTATTTTTGCTTCATGGATTTGGAACATGTTCCTTTAAGATGATTATCACATTAAAATAGCCCCTCATTAATATTCATTGGGACTGTTTTGAAGCCTCATTGGCTGTAAGGCTAATGATCATGAGTAGATGAACCTAAACACACACAACCAGCACATTCAAAACCTCCTCACAGGTCATTTCATCTGAAGAAACAGAAGACATAAAAATAAGACATGAAAGCAATTGTTAGAATACAGTTTCAAGGCAAATATCTGGTATCAAATAGTTTTTCCAAAAGGAAAAAAAAAGTTTTTTTTTGGTTACAGAAACATGAATATTGAGCCTCAGACATCATTCTCTAATGTACAGTAAACATGACCAGACTCTTAATGTTCTAGCGCTCCAGGGAGGAAGTGATGTCATGACAATTAAAACTTAATGACACTGGTGATGATTCAGTCATCCTCAACAAAATAAAATAAATTCAAGCAGACTTTTGTAATATTAGAGCCCCAACAACACAAGAAATATTTTTTTTCTACAATACGCCTCATAAATAATTTTTATAGCTTTCCTCTCTTAAACTCAGTGAAATATATGAATTATTAATTGTCTTTATTCCCCCTTATTCTAGCAGTAATGTAAAAAAAAAGAAGAAAAGGTTTCAGCATAAATTAAAGGCAGCACACAGAACAATAAAATTCTATCCAAAAAAATAAATACATAAAATTAACGTGTTCTGAATGATAAATAATAGTTTATAGTAATTGAGTACAAATAATGATACGTAATCAAAAAGGAAATGTGAGGTATTAAGTCCAAAATCATTTACATTTCACTAAAGTACTAGCATGATGTAAAAATATTTCCTTTAAATAACATATAATGACTGTTTTCACATCATGGTATGATAATCAGATTTTTTTGCATTGCAGTTATGAGAATTTGAGTAAGAACTGTCATGAAAATAATGCAAACATTTCTCTCAGATTATTTTGCGGTGGGATATGACACAGACATGAGCCACTGACGGGCACGCGTGTGTGTGTTGAAACACTAACAGCTCGTTCCCAGCACTCTTAAACTCCTAGTGGACAAAACTCTCTGCTATTCATTTGCATATCCATAATCTTTGAAAATGCTAATGTAAACGCCAACGTAACTCCTGGAAGGGTAGAAAAGCTTAAAAACTAACTCATCTAGATACTCTCAGTGCTGAACCTGGAATAAATACAGAAAAATCAGTCAAAATCACCAGGGAGCAAAGTCAAAAGGTACCCAAGACCCGATGCCCCGCCCCTTCACTATAACCCGCCCTAATCAAACAGCCCCGCCCCTTCACTATAACCCCGCCCTGATGAAACAGCCCTGCCCCTTCATCATACCCCCGCCCTAATCAAAGAGCCCCGCCCCTTCACTATAACCCCGCCCTGATGAAACAGCCCCACCCCTTCACTATAACCCCACCCTGATTAAACAGCCCTGCCCCTTCGCCATAACCCCGCCCTGATGAAACAGCCCTGCCCCTTCGCCATAACCCCACCCTGATGAAACAGCCCCGCCCCTTCACTATAACCCCACCCTGATTAAACAGCCCCGCCCCTTCACTATAACCCCACCCTGATTAAACAGCCCCGCCCCTTCACTATAACCCCGCCCTGATGAAACAGCCCCGCCTCTTCACCATAACTCCGCCCTGAACAGCCCCACCCCTTCATCATAACCCGCCCTGATGAAACAGCCCCACCTCTTCACCATAACTCCGCCCTGAACAGCCCCACCCCCACCCTGTGCTACGATCTATTCAGATTATATTAACAACACACTGGACGAAGCTAAGCTAACAGAGTAAAGTCTCTATAGGGTTTTCTAGCTATCTTGATGTCAAAACATGACAGAATAAAAAACAATTGGCCTTTTTTTGCTTTGAGTTGTAGCGTTGTCATCAGACATGATTGCACATCTTCTCTCTGATGCATTGCGCACTGAGATCAGATGACGGTGAGTTTCAGACGAGTGCAGTTTCTAGGTCGCGTCGGACGACATGTCAGGAGCCCGAGAGGATCCACAGACCATGACATCATCGAGACTGATGCCCTGAGTTATAAAGATCTGTGGTCTTTCAGGCTTTGCGTCTGAATGCTTTTAACGCTCTCTAAAGTCTCGTTTCTGCTTGATATGAAGCAAATCTCACTCCTTTCACACAAAAAACCAAACAAATGTAAAACCATTAAATGAGGAGCATTCATTTTTCCCAGTCTAAAAAGGTTCCTTTAATTATTTCTTGACTTTTAGTCGATTAGATTTGACTCCTGCTATTTTCGGGAACGGTGGAGCCCTGTGGGCATCCGCTGGAAATGGGCTCTCCGGCCCCTTAATGAACCCCAAACGGGCCCTTAACGAACACCAGAGCTCGGATGCAAATGCACAGATCAGACGTGCGCATGACAGAAATACGATTGAACAGAGGCCACACACACACACACAGATGAACTGGACCTCATAGATTTTGTGTTCTTCACTCTTAACTGCGTTGGCACTGAGACAGAGAAAATAAATCATGATTCTGAGGGCGTTTACTCACTTTCACAAACTCTTCACCTTCCACTGAACTCAATCTCCACCTCGAACTGAACTGAAGCAAGAGGAACAGTGTGTGAAGACGACACTCGCTTTAACGGGTACATTTAGCATGTTCTTCTGCTCTACAGATATATGGCACTTTAACCTCCCGGCCTGGTTTCTCACACACCAAACCTCACGAAAACAGCCTCTTTACTCTAGGAGACACGAGCCGTGGGAAACTAGACCGAGCGATGGATGATATGTAATGCGAATACTGTGCTTTAAAAAACTATTTCAATGCTTGAGAGTAATCCGTGCTTTTCTGATCACAGGGTCACTGAACACAAGCAGGTGTTTTATCAAAATAAAAATGGTAACTCTAGTTTTTATTTTCCAGTACACGTATCCAACATCCTTAAATCTAGATACATTTACTGGAAAAGCAAAATGACTGAAGATATAAGATTCTGCTTAAAACAAGAACACATATCTGCTGATGGGGGCAGAAAACATGACCTTAGTTCAAAGGGAAAACAAGCTAAAACAAGACCACATGCTTTCTTGTTTTAATCAAAAATGTATGTAGCCCTGCACATGACATGCAGACAAACATATATATATATATATATATATATATATATATATATATATATATATATATCGTGGCCACAAATTATGAATTTATTCCCTCGATTTGTGTGAGGATACAAATGATTATATTGTATTATATATGCACATGATTTAGTAAAACGAGGGAATTAATTATTATATCGTGCGCACGATTGAGTAAAATGAGTGAACAAATGATTTTTTAATAAGTAATTTTATATCTTTATATTATAACATATCTTCAGTCATTTTGCTTCTCCAGTAAATGTATATTGATATAAGAATGTTTAGATGTTTGTGCTGGAAAACGAGACAGAAACTGAGGAAGAACGTGTGGATGCAAACGTGAAATGAACATTTGGCACTTAAACCTCCTCTTACACACTAATCTAAAGCTTTCGCTTCAGTTTCACGAAAGACTGGTCATGATAAACCCAGAGCGAGTTTCTAGGATGAGAATATGCAGTGTATATATTCATAAAAAACTGATAATACAGATCATCCTTCGCATGAAACACATTGGCAGGTTTTTAACTATAACTAGTGCAAATTGTTATGATTAAGAAATGTTTTCCAGCAAGTGGCTTTTTCAGCACAGAATGGACGAAATAAAACGATACTGGTTACAAACATCGGTGAGACAAAAAACAATCAGAATCATGAATAATGCAGCAAATGATTGACAGGAGACCAAAGTGTCATGAGTGGCACACATGGGCAGGCCGTCACCTCATCAGGATCTGTACGGCGTTCACGGCTCACTAATGTCAGCGCTCAAGGGCAGGCAGCACGGCAGAATTGCATGGTTTTTGGTCCTTTGGGATCCTGGAGGGAGCGTCTTTTTTAAAGGATAAAAGCAACGTCTCTTATGCTGGCATGAAGGTCAAGAGGTCAGGTTTGGTCATTGACACCCGGATTTCTCCGTAGTCGTACGCAGTCGATGACTAGATAAAGACCTGCCCACTGAGAAATGTTAACTAGGACCTCTCAGAAAGATCAATGTTGAAATGGAAGAATGGGGATAGTGTTGATTTCTTAATATCTACACATGGAAGAGGAACAAAGATGTCAATGAATCTCTGTCGGCCAAATCTTGAGGTGAATAACTGTTGTTTTTAAGGCCTGATCATCATAAATAGGATAAATGTGAAACTGCACAAAAACATTACACTTAATTCAAAGGGAAAACAAGAGTCATTTTCTGACCTCACTGACAGAATTATTTTCTTATTTTTAAGTGCCCTTATTATGCTATTTTAAAGGCTCCTAATGTTGTGTTGCGTCTCCTAGAACAGGTTCACACACATTTCAAAAACACTTTAATTTTCCTATAATTGCACATCTGCTAATTTCTCAGTGTCTGAAACGCTTCGATGAAAGATTCAGTCTCTCTAAGCCCCGCCTCTCTGAGAGATGCTCTGCTGTGATTGGCCAGAAAGCAAACGCTCATTATCATATCTGAATCTCAGCTCTTGATCACAGTGATACGAACAGTAACGATGGCGTGTGTTTTACCGTATCAATCTCAGAAAACAGCGTCTTCTCGACACGAACAACACGAACCAAACTCTTCAGTCTCAGATACACTAGTGTTTGGGGGCGGGGCTAAGAGACGCTGCTCAGCCAATCAACACCACAGCCTGGCATTATGCTAATTAGCTACATAGATTTGTAACAGACTGGAATTACTGGTGAATCATTTCAGCAGTTAAAAATCAACTTTGCATCTAAACTTTGTAGAACTTCTACATTCACAAACAACTCTATTATTATTACACACTACATTAAAGGGAATATTCAAAAAAGCATAATAGGGGCACTTTAAGCATAAACCCTTTCAGTAAACAAGACTTAATATCTTAAGCCATTTTGCTATATCTTGATTTAAGAATGCCTAGATATTTGTACAAACACATGAGAGGATTCACAGATGAGTACAGCGCAGACGAACGTCTTCAACGGCTAATGATGATCGATGTGCAGCGAGATCGTGTGCGTTTAGTGCTTGGAGAGGTTTTAGACCAATAAACATCTCATTAAGTGAAGGGCTATCAAAAACATCACCGTTTCTCTCCGCTTCGGTTCGTTTGGCAGTTTCGGTAGCTGTCGGCCGTCCTCCGTTCAGTGTCTTTAAAGTCCGAGCGTCTGAATCCCTCGGTCAGGAAAACACGCGCCACATGCCATCATCTAGACTGTGGATTGTCGCTTGAACACAAAGGCTTCTGGGATCCCGGACCCTGTCGGACAGACTTCGACACGTTTCCTCGTTCCTTCGGATAGTGGAATGGAGAAAGAGCACAACATGATGAACGACATTACCCAGCAGGCCGAGGAAAGAGTTTGTTTTCATCTGTACATTTTCTTTCCCTTCTTCTTTACAAGTTCAAGTATTATCTTCTCTAATAAAAATAAATAGAAAACATGAAAAATGAGCAACCCTACTCCTATTATTCCTATATTCTACTTTTCTAAATCTACGTCTCGGTGCAAGAAACAGCTACCAGAGCAAAACCAGGGTCACATGACCGTCTTTTTACACCGGCCGCTCGACACACACCTACAGATTTACTTTCTTCTACTGTTAACGTTAGTAATCATTATACTCGCAGCTACAAGGTAAGAGTTTTTTTTTTAAATATATATATATTTATATACTTTTAAAAAGCGTGTAGTCCTTTGGTCCCTATTTTCTAAGGAATGATGCATGTAGATATTCCTGGATTCTCTTCCAGAGCGCAATCACGCGATACCAGTGTAGGCACGAAAACCAAAATGGCAGCAGGCTGGTGTGTGTGTGTGTGTGTGTGTGTGTGTGTGTGTGTGGAGATCAATGCATTTACATGAGGATTTCAAAATAGTTTTGTATGTGTGCATGTAAAGGCGAGAATAGGTGTGCATCTGTATATATGTTTGTTTATGCATGCTTTGAGCATAACGTGTTCATAAAGTTGTTTTTTTTCTCAATCTTGTCAAAAAAAAAAAAAAAAAAAAAACAGCAGCAAAAAAGTTGGTCTCTGCAAAATGCAAAAAAAGCATCCTGCAAATGCTGAAGCAAAAAAAAAAAAAAAGAAGAAAGTTGGCAGAAAAATCCTCTGTGTTCCAGTTTTTCCAGCTCTCAGTGATTTTCCCACACGATCCGGGACGCTCGCCTCCTGTGATATGTAGCAGAGCAAAAGTCTTGTGACTTGTGGAAATAAGGTGTTGTAGTCCTCCATCCTGACAGAGAGAACGAGAGACAGAAGAAAGATGGTGAATTAAAGAGGATTCTAGCAGCTCTAAAGATCCTGAATCCTTCATCATTTACACTACAGATACTGATCAACTCATATCCCACCCCAAAATCAGGGAATTATAAAACGTGTGAAGAAAATAAAGATTATTTTATGATCGTTCAGATTTTTTTTTTGCATCACGTGACATCATTTTCATGACAATTAAACATATTCCTCCCACACATTTTCATTATATGTGCAGATGTTTAACTTTTGAGCTTGCTTCCAATTCTCTGTATTTTTAATGCATTTCTGTAAAAAATTTATTCAAGAAAATCAGCAAGCAGCACAATACTACCATATACAAAAACTTTACATACTTTCTAAAAGGCATAATTACCATATAATACAATTTTGAAATTCTTTACCTTTTTTGTGTCACAGTGATAAAATAAAAATAAAAAACATTATAGAAGAAATGTTCTTAATTGTCATGAAAATTAATAATGAAGAATAATGCAGGAAATCTGTATTTAAACAGTATATATATATATATATATATATATATATATATATATATATATATATATATATACACACACACACACTACAATATTGACAAAGCTGGAAAGAAAATAGAAAATGTTATTATTACTATAATTATTAGTACATGAATTAAACTTAAGTTACATAATATAATAAATTAGAGCATTTGTGAACAGCTGGAAACTATATATATATACTGTATATTTGATTTTGGAGTGAGATATATGTTTTATATATATGTTCTTGACATCTAAACCAAAATCTTATATTTTCATGTGTTTATACGGGTATAAAGAAGCTCTGGATGAACGTGAACAGACCGGTAAGTGTTTTCTAGGACAGCAGCTCATATAAAATACTTACTAAAATACTGTGTGAACAAACAAGACGATGAACAACCACTGTCGTACGGTTTGATTTCAACATCAAAGCCTACAGAAATATGGAAATATGCACAAAGTAAGCAGCAACTACAAGACAGAAGCGACAGTTTTCCACTGACTGATCATTTTCTGACAGCTCAATCGCAGCCGATAAAACACATCTGATGTATAATACACAGCTATGAGATCATTAAGTGTTTATTATGTGCTCAATCTGCTGGTTTGTTGCCAACAAACACGATAAAATCCTATTTCAAATTTTCAGCACAGGAAAATAAACACTCATTATTGTCATATGTTTTATAAACTGTTAATGTGTTTAAGCTGATCATGATCTGATTAAAGCTTGCAGAATTTAAATCATCCACCGCAAACGCTGAAATATACAGTCCAAACAGCAGCAATAACACCGGAGAAACATCACTAATGATCAGCGTTGATCTCTTTCAGATCTGATGAGAACACCACATAGCAGAAGTGAAATGTCTCGATTCATTAACACTGAAACAATCCTCCACCTTCACAGAGGCTGTTGTACGGTCGATTTTTTCCCAAATTCAGTTTTTTTCCCTTTAAATTTTTCTGGATTTCCCTTTTCTTTTCTTTTTCTGTCATTTTTTTTTTTTTGGACTTAAAAAGCATGTCTAATTAATAAAAGTCATGGAACTTTTATCAAAAGTTTATAAAAAAATATTTTTAGGGCCCTAGGAAATACGTTTAATTTTGTCTCAAATTTCGTTTTACTTTTACCAAATTCCATAAGTTTCCTGGATTCCATTTGATTTTTTTAATTAAATTTTAATAATCAGAAAGCATGTCTAATTAAATGAATTCATAAAACAAATAAATGTATACATTTCTTTGGAAAAAAAAAATTTCTATGAACCGTTAACCCACAAACTTAACAAACTTACAAACTGCATAACACAGCTTTACTGTTTTTTTTTCATTATTACTTAAAAAATACATTTTTAAACATAAATGTAAAATATAAATGTATTACATTGAGATGTAGCTAAATTCTACTGAACAACAGTAATATATTTTTCAGTCACAATTTCTTAAAGTTAAACCAAACTTTTATTTTGACGCGAGCAAGCCTTCGAAACCTCCAAAACACAAAAATACACACCAGAACAAACAGAGCTCGAGTAACGAAAGAAAGAGAGAGAGAGAGAGAGAGAGCAGAAATATCCACCACATTCAACGAGGAAGAGCACAACAACTACAGTACAACAGCAATACCCGTGCGTTCACGCCGCCGCCGCGGAGAGATCCGTGGACGCTCTGACGGAGATCGAAACGTAGATCTTTTTTTAAACTTTATTTAAAGGCGCCGCAAAGCAAACAAGCACGTTGATCGTTTTTATATTTTTGCTGAATATTTATCAAATGGAAAGAACTTAACAATTATAGTGACATGTTTGCTAACGAAATAAAACAATTAAAAGCCATTTGTGTGGTGTGGCTTTTGTGTTCATGGTTAAGTGCTTTCCTAATTTGCATTCCCGCTGAAAAACAAGCGTTCTAGCGCGAAAATCTTGCCTATAAATAGTGTTGCGCGCCTTCTTATCAAATTCACATGATCAACCTCTCCTCTATTTTGTTTGGGAACTAATGTGGTCGGAACCAACGTTTACAGCACTGCGGGGATTTAGGGATCCTATATATATATATATACATATACATATACATATATATTAGGGCTGTCAATCTTCCTCTATAATACTATTCGAATTCCATTCCTTATTTTATTTAATATTCAAATAATATTAGAATATTAAATGCTCAAATTCATCCGATTATTAATATTCCCGACATCACACAGGCTTATGGATCAGTGCCACTATATCATGTGGTTGTTGTTACCCGTTCTGTCCACTAGAGGCACATCTAATAAACATGTTATTCGTGCTGAATATGGCTGAAGCGCTTCCGGTGGTTTTCGGCTGATATCTCCGTGAAAACACCAGCAAAAAATATGACACTTATATAGTTATTTTCAGTTCGACTAGACGGTTCCTACGAGCTCGGTGCTCGCCCAATCCAGTGAGATATGTGCGTTTTTTGCTTCACGGGCGCTTTTTACGTCATTAAACATTTACCATTTTTGACAGTATTGTTAAGATGATACAGCGTGGATAACGTGCACACCTGTGTTACGATTCAAAAACTTTATTATTCATCAGACGAAACAAAATTAAATTTTCACATTAAAATGATTTTTTTTTTAAAAATATACATAAAAAAGCAATATTCGAATAGTAACTTCAGCATTTGAATAGAATTGATATTTTTAATATTCAAATTATATTCGAATTTCGGAATTCGTTCCAACAGGCCTAATATATATATATATATTGTGATTATCTCAAACGGAGCACTTCTACATTCTGATTGGTTGCCCTCGAACCGCATCACAGCTCATTACCATAAAGTTGACCTGATTTCAACTTCTCCTCGCCGTTCTCACCGTCCAAGACGCGCCATTCAAAACGAATGACTTTCGGCCACTTTGACGCTCTCGCCGGCGGCGGTGTGAACGCACAGTAAAGGGCAAAGGTCACAACCCATCAAAATCAACCAATCAGCACTTGAGTTACAACGAGCGAAGACCAGCTATCAGAAGAGACCAGTTACACTCCACCACTGGAAACACCAGAAGTATAGAGAGAGATATAGAGTTAATGCCACGTCATGCCACGGTCACATGGTCACATGACGTCATCCACACGCACGTGACATCACTGGGAGGACTTACAGTGATTGGACAAGCTTCCTCTGATGAAGACATAAGAGAGCGGCCCGTCCTGAGCTACTGTACCTGAGCCCTGCCGGGTTCGAGAACAGAAACACAACAACCATGGCATTCGTCTCGTCAGATTCACAATAGTTCACAGAGTTTAGGAATTCACATTTATAATGAGTTTAGGAATTCATGATTAGCGGATAAATCATGACACATATTTACAAGACAAAACATGTGACACGTGAGACACACACACGCACACAACGTTGAACGGTAAACGAGTTCTTCCGCGTTATTCATTGGTCACATTCACACTCAAGTCAATGGTGTCCTAAAACTCCATCAAGTGACCCAATGGTGTCCTAAAACTCCATCAAGTGACCCAATGGTGTCCTAAAACTCCATCAAGTGACCCAATGGTGTCCTAAAACTCCATCAAGTGACCCAATGGTGTCCTAAAACTCCATCAAGTGACCCAATGGTGTCCTAAAACTCCATCAGGTGACCCAATGGTGTCCTAAAACTCAATCAAGTGACCCAATGGTGTCCTAAAACTCCATCAAGTGACCCAATGGTGTCCTAAAACTCCATCAGGTGACCCAATGGTGTCCTAAAACTCCATCAGGTGACCCAATGGTGTCCTAAAACTCCATCAGGTGACCCAATGGTGTCCTAAAACTCCATCAGGTGACCCAATGGAGAAAAAAAAAAACCTTGGGAGAGCCCAGGCTCAGTCGGGGGCCAGTTCTCCTCTGGCGTTTATGAACTAGAGGCCGGATTTACAGTAACTGTAAGATAAAAAAATTTATATGAATGCCTGGCTGAAGAGATGCGTCTTTAGTCTAGTTTTAAACTGGGAGAGCGAGTCTGAGCAACGAACAATATCAGGAAGGCTATTCCAGAGCTTCGGAGCTAAATGTGAAAATGCTCTCCCTCCTTTGGTGGATCTGGATATCCTAGGTATGACCAGAAGCCTCGAATTTAGTGATCTCAAAGAGCGCGATGGATTATAGGGCGATAGAAGATCCGTTAAATAGACTGGAGCTAAACCATTTAGAGCTTTATAAGTCAGAAGCAATACCTTGTAATTAATACGGAACTTTATAGGTAACCAATGAAGTGATGATAAAATCGGTGTTATATGATCATATTTTCTTGATCTAGTAAGAACTCATGTCGTTCCAAAACAGTATGATTGTATTTCTTCAGTGAAACACTCAAAGAGAAACTGCGAGTTCCAGGAAAAGCAGCGCAAATGAGATGGAGGGAAATTTGGATCCATTTGGGAACGTCTTTATTTAATGGCATGAAAAAGGCTGTAAAAATTTTTTTTTTTCCTCAGGGTTATAATACCGTTCCCTGAACGTTAAGAAAACTTTCCATGGGAACCAAAACCTAAACAATAAAATTCGAGATGTCGAGATGTGTTACGGCGGTGTACGGGAAACACACTCCTGATCGAGTGTGTTACGGCGGTGTACGGGAAACACACTCCTGATCGAGTGTGTTACGGCGGTGTGCGGGAAACACACTTCTGATCGAGTGTGTTACGGCGGTGTACGGGAAACACACTCCTGATCGAGTGTGTTACGGCGGTGTATGGGAAACACACTCCTGATCGAGTGAGTTACGGCGGTGTACGGGAAACACACTCCTGATCGAGTGTGTTACGGCGGTGTACGGGAAACACACTCCTGATCGAGTGTGTAACGGCGGTGTACGGGAAACCCTGATCGAGTGTGTTACGGTGGTGTACGGGAAACACACTCCTGATCGAGTGTGTTACGGCAGTGTACGGGAAACACACTCCTGATTGAGTGTGTTACGGCGGTGTACGGGAAACCCTGATCGAGTGTGTTACGGCGGTGTACGGGAAACCCTGATCGAGTGTGTTATGGCGGTGTACGGGAAACACACTCCTGATCGAGTGTGTTACGGCGGTGTACGGGAAACACACTCCTGATCGAGTGAGTTACGGCGGTGTACGGGAAACACACTCCTGATCGAGTGTGTTACGGCGGTGTACGGGAAACACACTCCTGATCGAGTGTGTAACGGCGGTGTACGGGAAACCCTGATCGAGTGTGTTACGGTGGTGTACGGGAAACACACTCCTGATCGAGTGTGTTACGGCAGTGTACGGGAAACACACTCCTGATCGAGTGTGTTACGGCGGTGTACGGGAAACCCTGATCGAGTGTGTTACGGCGGTGTACGGGAAACCCTGATCGAGTGTGTTACGGCGGTGTACGGGAAACACACTCCTGATCGAGTGTGTTACGGCGGTGTACGGGAAACACACTCCTGATCGAGTGAGTTACGGCGGTGTACGGGAAACACACTCCTGATCGAGTGTGTTACGGCGGTGTACGGGAAACACACTCCTGATCGAGTGAGTTACGGCGGTGTACGGGAAACACACTCCTCATGTTTAGTTCCTCGGGTCTGACACTGAACTGACCTGTGATGATCATGCGAGGGTCAATACGGGCGGTTGGCGTCCTTCGGCCTCTTCAGCTGGACTTTGAGTCTCTTCATGCCGATCTGAAACCCGTTCATGGCCTGAATGGCCGCCTGAGCGCTGGACGGGTTATCAAAGCTGACGAAACCTGAGACACAAACACACAAGCAACAATAACTCGATTTCTGAAGAAAAATGAGGAATCCTAGAGGAAAAATGAAGCTAGTGAAGCTAATGAAACTTTTTTTAATCCTCACTAATCTCTTATGAATTAAGTATTTCTTACTCTCTGTATGAGAGCTATTGTGCGTACGTGAGCAGATTGTGTTATATAAATATGGAAGACACACATTTATATGTTGCAAACTGTTATTAAGAAATACTTTACCTGATCTATATTTGTGTTAATATAATCTTCTCACAAGATCTGTCTAGTTTTGTGATGCAGTGTTTGTGCTATTAGGGTAAAAATACTGAATTCATTAATGAATTATTATAATAATAATATAATAATTACACATTACAAATACAATTAAATTAAATAAAAGGAGGGGAAAATTTGGGTCCTTTTGGGAAAACCTGATATTATTGCAGGAAAAAAACTAGACATTATAAAATAAAAAATAAAATAAGAAAATGGTAGAATAAAATAATTGGGACAAAATCAAACAAAAAAATAAAATAAAATAATGGCTAGTACAAAATTTATAAAATAAAATAAAAATAATAAAAGAAATGGAGGAGAAAAAGTGGTATTATTTTGGTATAAAACCATTATTGCATGACTGTCCATTATCAAATAAGATGAGTAATATCACATAAGAACTTGTGGTGGCGCTAGAGAGTATCCGTGAGAGAACATATGACAGAACAATATTCATAAAGCAGCAAATAAAAGCTCATAAAGTGATCGCGTCTTATAATTCCAGCTCGTTCCTCTGACATGATGAAGAGGAGAAAGTGTTGCTCTCCACACTGATGAAACACACGTGATGTCACTTCCTTCCTATTCTTTATCTAATTTCAGTCCCGCGGGCGACAAACACAGATCTGGATGAATAGTGATGAAAATAACCTTTACATGTAGAGATGCAGGAAGACGTCATGCATCAACACACTAAAGGCAGGAAGACGTTCTGAGAAATATAATGATCGAGCGAGAAGCACTTCAGGCTTTAACACGCAGCTGCCAGAGGACAGGGGCATGCTGGGTAAGATGATCATGTGGGAAAGGGTTATTTTCGTTAATGCAAATAAAACTATTCATTTAAATAAAGCTGAAAAAATTAAACATAAATATCAGTTTATGAGTTTGAAGAACTTTTTATATTTTATTTATTTATTTTTTCAGCTTTATTTAAAAATGAAAATAATAGTTGAAGAACATTTTATATTTTTATTTATTTTCTGAGTTCTTCAACTAAGATTTTATTTTTCAGCTTTATTTCAGTTTTTAATAGTTTTATTTTAGATAATTTTTTTTTTACTGTTAGTAATTTTAGTGCTTCAACTGTTTTATTTCAAATAAAAATACTTTAATAGTTTTAGTTTTTATTTATTTCCAGTTAGTAACAGTTTTTATATTTATTTTTTTCAGCTTTATTTTAATAAACAAAAATGTTTTTAATAATTTTATTTTAGTTCAGTTTTACATTTGATTTATTTCCAGTTAGGTAGTAATAATATTTATTTTTTACTTTTTCAGCTTTACTTCAATTAACAAAAATGTTTTTAAAAGTTTTATTTTAGCTCAGTTTTAGTTTTGTTTATATATATATATATATATATTTTTTTTTAAAAAAGATTTAGTTCTTAAACTTAAGTCAGGTAATTTTTATTTATTTATATATATTTTTTCATTTAATATTTACATTGATTTATTCAGTTTTAGTTTTGATTTATTTCCTTCCAGTTAGTGATTTTAGTGCTTTAACTTAGTTAGTTGGCAACATTTCTATTGTAATTCTATTCAACTGTAAAAAAAAAAAAAGAAAGAAAAAAAGAAGATTTCTGATAATTGAAACAAAGCTGAAAAAATGTTATATAAATATTAGACAAAATTGAAATAAGTTTAAGTTGAATCACTAAAATTACTAACTAGCAATAAAGCTGAAAAAACATGATTTATATTACTTTTGTTACAAAATAAATAATTGAAAAACATAATATATAAATAAATTTAGTTTATCTAAAGCTGAACAAAAACTAAAAGTATTAAAAAAAATGTGTAGATTGAAATAAAGCTGAAAAAATAATATTAGATTAAAATTAGGTTAAAGCACTAGAATTACTAACAAGAAATAAATAACAACAATTAATAAATATTAAACCTAAATAGTAAATTTAAAGAATAAAAACTAATAAAACGGACAAAAGCACATAACAAAATGATTAAAAATAAACTAAAATCAAGATAAACTGTAATATAAATTAGAAGCAAATGAATAGTCTATATAGTGCCACTGGTGTGTGTGGCATCGGTCCTGAAGCTCCGCTAAAGCGCGAGACGTGAGGGAAATTATGGGAATTTTTCCGGCGGGAAAAGCGTGCGAATCTGCATGTCTGTGCGGGAATCCGTGACGAACTTCCCAAACGTTAATTGCAACTGGATTAGAGCCGACGTGGGAGATAAAGCACGAGATGAACTGACTGTGCTCAGGGGAACGGGAACGGGAACGGGAACGGGAGATGTCCTGAAGGATCGGCTAGAGCCGGCTGTTCAACCGCCCCCCCGCGGGACACACACTTTCTGGAGGAGTGTGTGTAGTGTTCACTTGTGGAGGAGTGTGTGTAGTGTTCACTTGATGCTTTCTGGAGGAGTGTGTGTAGTGTTCACTTGATGCTTTCTGGAGGAGTGTGTGTAGTGTTCACTTGTGGAGGAGTGTGTGTAGTGTTCACCTGATGCTTTCTGGAGGAGTGTGTGTAGTGTTCACTTGATGCTTTCTGGAGGAGTGTGTGTAGTGTTCACTTGATGCTTTCTGGAGGAGTGTGTGTAGTGTTCACTTGATGCTTTCTGGAGGAGTGTGTGTAGTGTTCACTTGTGGAGGAGTGTGTGTAGTGTTCACCTGATGCTTTCTGGAGGAGTGTGTGTAGTGTTCACTTGATGCTTTCTGGAGGAGTGTGTGTAGTGTTCACTTGATGCTTTCTGGAGGAGTGTGTGTAGTGTTCACCTGATGCTTTCTGGAGGAGTGTGTGTAGTGTTCACTTGATGCTTTCTGGAGGAGTGTGTGTAGTGTTCACCTGATGCTTTCTAGAGGAGTGTGTGTAGTGTTCACCTGATGCTTTCTGGAGGAGTGTGTGTAGTGTTCACTTGTGGAGGAGTGTGTGTAGTGTTCACCTGATGCTTTCTGGAGGAGTGTGTGTAGTGTTCACCTGATGCTTTCTGGAGGAGTGTGTGTAGTGTTCACTTGATGCTTTCTGGAGGAGTGTGTGCAGTGTTCACTTGATGCTTTCTGGAGGAGTGTGTGTAGTGTTCACTTGTGGAGGAGTGTGTGTAGTGTTCACCTGATGCTTTCTGGAGGAGTGTGTGTAGTGTTCACCTGATGCTTTCTGGAGGAGTGTGTGTAGTGTTCACCTGATGCTTTCTGGAGGAGTGTGTGTAGTGTTCACTTGATGCTTTCTGGAGGAGTGTGTGTAGTGTTCACTTGATGCTTTCTGGAGGAGTGTGTGTAGTGTTCACCTGATGCTTTCTGGAGGAGTGTGTGTAGTGTTCACCTGATGCTTTCTGGAGGAGTGTGTGTAGTGTTCACTTGATGCTTTCTGGAGGAGTGTGTGTAGTGTTCACCTGATGCTTTCTGGAGGAGTGTGTGTAGTGTTCACCTGATGCTTTCTGGAGGAGTGTGTGTAGTGTTCACTTGATGCTTTCTGGAGGAGTGTGTGTAGTGTTCACCTGATGCTTTCTGGAGGAGTGTGTGTAGTGTTCACTTGATGCTTTCTGGAGGAGTGTGTGTAGTGTTCACCTGATGCTTTCTGGAGGAGTGTGTGTAGTGTTCACCTGATGCTTTCTGGAGGAGTGTGTGTAGTGTTCACTTGATGCTTTCTGGAGGAGTGTGTGTAGTGTTCACCTGATGCTTTCTGGAGGAGTGTGTGTAGTGTTCACCTGATGCTTTCTGGAGGAGTGTGTGTAGTGTTCACTTGATGCTTTCTGGAGGAGTGTGTGTAGTGTTCACCTGATGCTTTCTGGAGGAGTGTGTGTAGTGTTCACTTGATGCTTTCTGGAGGAGTGTGTGTAGTGTTCACCTGATGCTTTCTGGAGGAGTGTGTGTAGTGTTCACTTGATGCTTTCTGGAGGAGTGTGTGTAGTGTTCACCTGATGCTTTCTGGAGGAGTGTGTGTAGTGTTCACTTGATGCTTTCTGGAGGAGTGTGTGTAGTGTTCACCTGATGCTTTCTGGAGGAGTGTGTGTAGTGTTCACCTGATGCTTTCTGGAGGAGTGTGTGTAGTGTTCACCTGATGCTTTCTGGAGGAGTGTGTGTAGTGTTCACCTGATGCTTTCTGGAGGAGTGTGTGTAGTGTTCACCTGATGCTTTCTGGAGGAGTGTGTGTAGTGTTCACCTGATGCTTTCTGGAGGAGTGTGTGTAGTGTTCACTTGATGCTTTCTGGAGGAGTGTGTGTAGTGTTCACCTGATGCTTTCTGGAGGAGTGTGTGTAGTGTTCACTTGATGCTTTCTGGAGGAGTGTGTGTAGTGTTCACCTGATGCTTTCTGGAGGAGTGTGTGTAGTGTAGTATGTTTTATACAGTGGCAGTGAGTGAGTGGCCATGCAGGGTCTTAACCGGCCAGAAGCCCATTAGACTCAATTAAATTCATAAACTCGTACACTAATAAACTCATGAATTCACACACTTATAACTCATGAATTCACACACTTAGAAACTCATGAATTCACACACTTAGAAACTCATACACTTATATAAATTATGAAAACATAATTAAATAAATTATAAATATAATAATAAGTTATAAATTATTTAAATAATAAATTATTGAAACATATTTTTTAGGTTTACTTTAGCTTATTTATTGATACTGTTATGTTTCAATAATTAATACATAATTGAAACATATATGTATTTTTAGGTTTACTTTAGCCTATTTATTGATAATGTTATGTTTCAATAATTAATAAATTATTGAAACATATATATTTTTTAGGTTTACTTTAGCCTATTTATTGATACTACGTTTCAATAGATAACAAATAATGGTTCAATAAATAAGCTGAACCCACCTCAACTTTTCGGTTTAATAATCCGGCCCTTGAATGAGGCTAATTGAACAGCCCTGGACTAGAGCATTGTGGGAACTCACCGAAACACTTGCTCTGATTGGTGGCCCGATCCACGAAGACTTTGGCAGAAATGACGTTGCCGAAGGGCAGAAACATCTGCATGAGCTCTGCGTCACCGAACTCCTGCGGCAGGTGGTAAATAAACAGGTTACAGCCCTCCGGTCCTGCAGAGGAACATAACGCCACGCAAATGAGATTTCACACACACCCGTACCCAGAAGGCCGAGCGGCGCGCATGCAGATGCATATTCAAAGGAGGATCTGAGCGAGTAAATTGATCTGTTGCACCTGTTTTCAGCCTGTGATTTCGTAAAGGATTCAGACGTTGTTAAACGGAGATTTGATTAAACATTGATATGGGATTTGAAGTCCAGACACTTTCAAGGTGTTGCAGCGTTTGGGAAAATTGTATAAACATAAATAATTCCTCAGTGTCTCCTGGTGCTTGACAGGATCTGACTCTCGCTTTAACGGCACGACGAAGACGGGAGATTAAAACAGGGCTGATTGAGGAAAACAACAACATAAAAGACAAGACTGAACTAAACTATATCCATTTTTATATTAAAATCATATCAAATAAAAGACAAAATGTAAAAAAAAATATATATGAAATATCAAATCAAATAAAACAAGACAACATCTAAAACTAACTAAAGAATAATTGTAAAATTAAATAATTCAACAGACATACAATTAAATGATTTTGAAATTAAAAATTTAATTAAAAAATATATATAAAAAAATCAAATCAAATAAAACAAGACACAAAATATAGTAATAATAAAATAAATGAATTAATATTAAAATCAAATAAATTAAAACAAGACAAAACTAATTAAAATGCTAAAATAAAACAAAATAAAATAATAAAATAAAAATAATATTAAAATAAAATATAAAAAACAAAACAAATTAAGATATATTTAAATCACAAAAAATTTAACAAAAGGCAAAATATAAAATGAAAAAAAGCATATGAAAAAATAAAATCAAGTAAAACAAAACATAAAATAATAAAAAAAAATTAAACAAAAGACAAAAAATAAAGTTACAATAAAATAAATGAATTAATATTAAAATAAAATAAAACAAGACAAAACAAAATTAAATAATCAAATAAAAAATATTAAAATAAAATAAAAAACAAAACAAATTAAAATATATTAAAATAATATAAAATGAAACAAAAGACAAAACATAAAAAAATAAAAAAATAAAAAATCTAATTAAGTAAAACAAGACAAACCATAAAATAATAAAATAAAACATATTAAAACCAAATCAAATAAAGCAAGACAAAACTAATTAAAATACATTAAAATCACATAAAATAAAACAAAAGACAAAACATGAAAATAATAACATTTATATTAAAATCAAATTACATATAACAAAAGAGAAAACAAAAATTTTAATAATAAAATAAAATATAATAAAGTCAAATCAATTAAAACAAAAGACAAAACGTTAATCAGTTATGACTCAGAGTTCTGTTTCTGTCGTCTGTCCCGTAAAGATGGACTCAGTTTAGTTTAGGATCAACTTCAGCAAACAACAGTAAAATTAAATATTTCAAATCTCCTTCATAACTCATTACCATGACTGTGAGCAACTTCAAATTAATTTCTGGGACGCTGTTTAATTGAGCGCTTTTCCCCAGAGAGCTGCACATTTACAGACAGTACAATGAGGAGTTTTCCTTGATACAAAAACACAAACAGACTTTCAGTCAGAATGAACATGTAAACCAAAACTGGAATGAATCTTGACAAACTATTTCATTAAAGTCTAAGACAACAGAAATGTTATAGTGACAGAAAATATCAAAACTTCATTAAATACATTCTGGCTTCCACCGTTGGAGGCCACAGAAGATATTAATACAGATACAGACGCTCGTTCGTACTTTGCATGAAACTCTTATGATTTTTGTCCTCATTCATTTTCATTATTTATTATGAATTTTCCATCCATCTCTCAGAGCAATTACCAGCTTTTATCGGGAGTGGGCGGAGTCTCACTCACCTTCCCGCTGTTGCTGGGGGATGATGGCTGGTTGCTGTGGAAACGCTTGGCTAATCGGCGCGTACGCGGCAGGATAGGCTGCTGTAACCGAGAGCGAGAGAGACAATTCCTGATTTAACACTGAATACATGAATAAAGCTCATCACACTCATCTGTGCTCTGCTTCACCGTCCACACACTCAATCATCTGTATTAACAGAGGGTTAAATTCACACACTGCTGTTTGCTGTAAGGTTATTATCTGCATCCCACAATGCAATGCACTGCCACTGTGTCGGATGAAATATTAGTGACACATTATTTGATCAGCCAAACTGAATAAAAATGCTAAATAATCACATTTATTTATGTGAACCTGGAAACTACATGCAACGTAACAAGGTCACATGATGACGATGTAGCAGACGATTGTTTGGAAAGTTCAGGCAATCATAATGCAGAGTGTTTCAGCAGTCATATGAGGACGGATCCAGTGTGTGTGTGTGTGTGTGAGTAATGCTATCAGCGCTTCATGGAAAGACAGACAGACATAAAGGACAGAGAATCACCTGCATAGTGTTGCACACCGGCATAGGCCTGCTGGAGAGGGTCTGTAACCGTCGGGCTTTGTGCTGGAGAAACACACACACACACACATTATATATATCATCATATATAATACTATTATATTTTCCTGAATTAATTTTCTAAATAAAATTACTCAAATTTCTTATTTACTTTTTTAAATATAAATATAATTTATTTAACCACATTCTTTCTTTCCACGCTCATTTCAAACAGATTAGGAATAACTAAAATAATAATAACTAGAATATCTGTATACGAGTGTTGCGTTACCTGGGTATGAGTGTGTGGTGTTACTTGGGGTGGAGTGTGTGGTGATACCTGGGTACGTTTTATGTGGCGTTACCATATATGGTGTTACTAAGTGTGTGGCGTTACCTGAGTAGGGTGTGTGGTCTTACCAAGTCTGCGGTGTTACTTGGGTTGGAGTGTGTGGCGTTTCCTGGGTACGAGTGTGTGGTGTTACCTGGGTACAAGTGTTACCTAGGTACGAGTGTGTGGTGTTACCTGTGTACGAGTGTGTGGTGTTACCAAGTGTGTGGTGTTACCTGTGTACGAGTGTGTGGTGTTACCTGGGTACAAGTGTTACCTAGGTACGAGTGTGTGGTGTTACCTGGGTACAAGTGTGTGGTGTTACCAAGTGTGTGGTGTTACCTGGGTACGTGTGTGTGGTGTTACTAAGTGTGTGGCGTTACCTGAGTAGGGTGTGTGGTCTTACCAAGTCTGCGGTGTTACTTGGGTTGGAGTGTGTGGCGTTTCCTGGGTACGAGTGTGTGGTGTTACCTGGGTACAAGTGTTACCTAGGTACGAGTGTGTGGTGTTACCTGTGTACGAGTGTGTGGTGTTACCAAGTGTGTGGTGTTACCTGGGTACGTGTGTGTGTGGTGTTACTTGGGTTGGAGTGTGTGGCGTTTCCTGGGTACGAGTGTGTGGTGTTACCTGTGTACGAGTGTGTGGTGTTACCAAGTGTGTGGTGTTACCTGGGTACGAGTGTGTGGTGTTACCAAGTGTGTGGTGTTACCTGGGTACGAGTGTGTGGTGTTACCTGTGTATGAGTGTGTGGTGTTACCAAGTGTGTGGTGTTACCTGGGTACGAGTGTGTGGTGTTACCTAGGTACGAGTGTGTGGTGTTACCTGGGTATGAGTGTGTGGTGTTACCTGTGTATGAGTGTGTGGTGTTACCAAGTGTGTGGTGTTACCTAGGTACGAGTGTGTGGTGTTACCTGTGTATGAGTGTGTGGTGTTACCAAGTGTGTGGTGTTACCTAGGTACGAGTGTGTGGTGTTACCTGTGTATGAGTGTGTGGTGTTACCTGTGTATGAGTGTGTGGTGTTACCAAGTGTGTGGTGTTACCTGTGTATGAGTGTGTGGTGTTACCTGTGTATGAGTGTGTGGTGTTACCTGTGTATGAGTGTGTGGTGTTACCAAGTGTGTGGTGTTACCTAGGTACGAGTGTGTGGTGTTACCTGTGTATGAGTATGTGGTGTTACCTGTGTATGAGTGTGTGGTGTTACCTGTGTATGAGTGTGTGGTGTTACCTGTGTATGAGTGTGTGGTGTTACCAAGTGTGTGGTGTTACCTAGGTACGAGTGTGTGGTGTTACCTGTGTATGAGTATGTGGTGTTACCTGTGTATGAGTGTGTGGTGTTACCTGTGTATGAGTGTGTGGTGTTACCTGTGTATGAGTGTGTGGTGTTACCTGTGTATGAGTGTGTGGTGTTACCTGTGTATGAGTGTGTGGTGTTACCTGTGTATGAGTGTGTGGTGTTACCTGTGTATGAGTGTGTGGTGTTACCAAGTGTGTGGTGTTACCTGTGTATGAGTGTGTGGTGTTACCTGTGTATGAGTGTGTGGTGTTACCTGTGTATGAGTGTGTGGTGTTACCAAGTGTGTGGTGTTACCTAGGTATGAGTGTGTGGTGTTACCTGTGTATGAGTGTGTGGTGTTACCTGTGTATGAGTGTGTGGTGTTACCTGTGTATGAGTGTGTGGTGTTACCTGTGTATGAGTGTGTGGTGTTACCTGTGTATGAGTGTGTGGTGTTACCTGTGTATGAGTGTGTGGTGTTACCAAGTGTGTGGTGTTACCTGGGTACGAGTGTGTGGTGTTACCAAGTGTGTGGTGTTACCTGGGTACGTGTGTGTGTGGTGTTACTTGGGTAGGAGTGTGTGGTGTTACCTGAGTACGAGTGTATGGTGTTACCAAGTGTGTGGTGTTACCTGGGTACGAGTGTGTGGTGTTACTTGGGTATCACCCTATTAATTTTAATCAATGTTTCATAAACCACTTGCCTGAATTTAATAAATAATAATTAAATATAGCAGACGATATAACCACGAGGCGCCGGCGCGTGAACTGGACTCTCTCGTCTCATAAATGAACCGAATCTCAGTGTATAAGGTCGCCTACTCGCCTCACAGACATGTCTACTTAAACAGAATAATTCAAAACGAAAGAAAACAGACACAGACTGCTCTCTGGCTCTGCTTATGTAATCTGTATAGGAAATGTGCATTTCAGCATCGTCAACTTCATCTTTGCAACTGACACGGACAAAGAAAAGACTTGTTTATTAATATATAATTAAATTATCTCCTTGGTATATTTTACATATTCATAATCATTACTTTTGCCGGTTCTTTGTGACAGATTTTAGGAGCTTTTTTGGCAGCGCCACGCCACCACCCTTACATGAGCGCGTCACCACACCCACCAGAGTAGCCCTGTTTTTTGTTTAGTTTTTTTAAGGATTTGTTTACTGTGTGTGTGATTTCATTTACTGGAAAGCAGATTCACTGAGTTGTCTTGCTAATCAGTGTCTGTTCGTTTATTCAAACTAATTCGTCCTATAACAGACGAACGTCGCATGATGCTATTTTTATTTATCCACCACGGTGCCGGTAAGCGAGTTTACCCGCAACAACACAAAATCACCCGCATCTGGCTGGTGGCGGGTGCTAATTTCCATCCCTGGTGTGCGCGCCGCAACCCCGAGATACAGACACACGAGAAATGGGTAGTTAATAACTGGTTGGTTACATTTGAAACAAAATTAATTTATAGAAATAAAACGCAGTGGTAAGGACAGAGCAGTTAAAGTAGGTCACTGACTTTTGCGTTCGCGGCCTGTGAACAAGGCCCTAGAATTTAATGCAGTCATATTATAGCACACTTTTTTTCTTTTTTTTTTACTTTGTGCAAAGAATCAGTCAAATAAATGGCGGTCTCTGGTGGTGCAAAAATCTATTACAACTAAATTCAATGCACGCCATTGACGCCACTTAACCGAGCAAACTGTTTCACTCGGTTACGCAATTTTTTACGGTTAATCGGTTAACCATGGACACCCCTAGGTACGAGTGTGTGGTGTTACCTGGGTACGAGTGTGTGGTGTTACCTGGGTACGGATGGATGCCGTTGGTGTAGATGGCTTCGGAGGAGGGCTGTCCGTTGGTTTGGTGAGGGAGGGCGCTGAAGCCGTTGACCCCGATGGAAGCTGCCATGCTGGGCACCGCGCCGGCACTGATGCCTGGTGGAGTGCTGGTGCCTAAGAACACACACCACACGCACACACACACACACACACACACACCACACACACACACACACACACACACACACACACACACTCTTAACAAGCCTTTGATTGGCACAGTACAAGCACCTTCATTTAAATAGCGCTTTATACAATACAGACTGTTTCAACACCATAAAAAAAAGTCCTTCTCAAATATCTAAACATTCTTAAATCAAGACACATTTACTTGAAAAACAAAATAATGCTTGTTTACTGAAAAAGGTCATAAAAAATATGTGCCACTGGGGTCACAAAAATCAGCTTAATTCAAAGTTGGCAGATATTTGTTCTTGTTTTAAGCATAAAATCTTATTAAAAAATAAAAAATAAAAATTGAAATTGCAGTGAAAGCAGCTTTACAGTGATAATAATGATCAATAATGCAAACAGAATTCAATTTCAGCTGTAAAGCAGCTCTAAAAAATACAATAGTGTCATTATTCAGCTCAAATCAGTTCAATGTTGATTCACTTCAGTTCAATAACTGTAAAGCTCATCAAATTCAGCAATAATATACAAAAGGGTTACACTTTATTTTAAGGTGTCCTTATATAGAGTACATTTAAGTACTGAGTAATATTATTTAACTACATTAGGGATTAGGGTTTGGGTTAGTTACATGCAATTATGATTATAAATGATGCATAATTTATAGTTATGGTTACACTTTATTTGGTGATTTATTTGACAGTGTCCTTGTTACATGTGTTACATGTAGTCACTGTAGTAATAACTATAAATGATGCATAATTACATCCAACTAACCCTAAATCAAACCCTAATCCTAACCATAACCCTGTAGTTAGTACATGTAGTTAATTATTATTACTCAGTAATTAAATGCATAATTACACTGTAAGGTCACACTTTATTTTACGGTGTCATTGTTACAGTGCAAGTATACATTTAAGTTCTGAGTAATATTAATTAACTACATGTACTTACTACAGGGTTATGGTCTAACAAGGACATTAAAATAAAGTGTTACCTATTATGAGTGCGCATCGCAAGAATTTCAGTCAAATCGCTTTTAATTCAGACTCGTTAGTAAATCAACCAAATAAAGAAAATAAACAAAATATAATCTTAAATCCTACATATCACGGATGTGGTAAAGAAAACAGCATCACTTACAGTCGCAATTCTTAAAGGACCAGTGCACAATTTTAACATAATAACATATTTCAATGTAAATATAGAGAATATTCATCTAATTAGTACACACAAATAAAGAAAGTTACAATCAAAACACAAATATTCAAATACTGAAATGCAACACATAATATGCAATAATTGACACTGAACAAAGCAAAATTAGGCTCCTACACTTATAAATGTTCAATTCATCTCTACAGAAGACAAGAGCGTCTTATTCACTTTGAGTCAGTTCGATGTTGATTCAGTTTAGGTCAATAATTGTGTCTATATTGCAAAATTCATCAATTATGAAATAAAGACAAATCAGCTATAAAGCATTACAGGCTCATAGTTTCTTGTACTCCAGATGGTTTGAAACATCATTTCATGACAACACTGAATATTCACAGTATTGTCTGCTTTACAGCCGAGTTTGTCTCATATCCGGTGAAGTTATAAAGCGCTGTGGAAATGAATGTTTGAGGTCGAGTCAAAGCGTTAATAAGTGTTTGTCTCCGGTCACGGCGCGTCTCTTCACTGCCCTCCTGACACTGATCGTTCAACTTCTTTCAGCTTTTCTCCAAGGGCATTTCAGTCGTGGCAGATTAAAGCTGACGGGTAACAAGAGTGTGTGTCCACATCACGGATTATCAAAGCGGGAAAACTGACAGACGAGAGGGAGAGGAATCGCTTTAATTAATTCCTCGTGACCCTTCGTCTGAGGTGTCAGCGGGCTTTTGTAGCTGGACGTGTATCAGGAGTGTGTGAGTGTGTGTGAGTGTGTGTGTGAGAGAGAGACGGGGGTCAAACGGGGGTCTGGGATTATCCGTCACAAATCTTCACTTCTGTATTCTTCAGTCAAGGACTCTCAGGTCAAAGGCATCAGATTGGCCGTGTTCCCGGGTTCATTCTCAAACCGAGACGGATCATTTCCCATCGCACCTGGTGTTTTACTGAGGGACTGTGATTGACAGAAGACACACTCACTCGGGTTCAACACCTACTGGCACACTACATAGACAGCATCCTAATACGATGAAACCGCATTACTATTGGTCAGAAGTTTTGGCTTGGTGCAATTTTTGAGTTGTTTTTGTTTAAAAAAAAAAGTGTCTTCTGGGCTGCATTTATTATATCTATTTATCAAAAATATAAATTAAATTTAAAATAACTGTTTTCAATGTGATTATATAGTAAAGTGTAATTTATTCATGTGATCAAAGCTGAATTTATTTAATTATAAATACAGTAAAAATCACAAAATATTATTAGAATTTAAAATAACTGTTTTCTATGTGATTATATAGTAAAGTGTAATTTATTCCTGTGATAAAAGCTGACTTTAATTAAAAATACAGTAAAAATCACAAAATATTATTAGAATAACTGTTTTCTATGTGATTATAAAGTAAAGTGTAATTTATTCCTGTGATAAAAGCTGACTTTAATTAAAAATTCAGTAAAATCACAAAATATTATTAGAATTTAAAACAGCTGTCGTTTATGTGAATATATAGTAAAGTGTAATTTATTCCTGTGATCAAAGCTGAATTTATTTAATTAAAAATACAGTAAAAACCACAAAATATTATTAGAATTTAAAACAGCTGTTTTCTATGTGAATATATAGTAAAGTGTAATTTATTCCTGTGATCAAAGCTGAATGTTCAGCATCATTACTCCAGTCTTCAGTGTCACATGATCCTTCAGAAATCAGTCTAATAATGGTCACGGTTCATGAATTCCCAGTCTCTCTCTCGTCTGGTGTGTGGTGGTGTGTGTGGCCGATGATCACCCATGATGAGCGGCACCAGCTGTTGACACTCGTTTTGTCCCTTTATATGTTCAGTAACTGGTGTCTTGTGTTGATTCTGTTCCTCGTCACCTGTCTGCACTGTTTCACGGACTTCATCACTCCACCAGTTGCCCGTCCAGGACCCAGTGCCATCTCCCATCAGTGTTTGTGTCCGCCTGACCTGTTACTGTCTTCGTCTGCTTTATAAATAAACCTTTTACTTGCATTTTTGCATCCTGTCCTTTCTATCGTCACAAATAATATGATGATTTGATGCTCAAGAAACATTTATGATTATTATCAATGTTGAAAACAGTCGAGCTGCTTCATATTTTTGAGGTAACCATGATTTTTCAGGATTCTTTGATGAATAGAAAGTTCAAAAGAACAGCATTTATTTGAAACAGAATCTTTTGTAACATTATAAATGTCTTTAATGTTATTTTTGTTTTAATGCATCCTTGCATCAATTTAATGTATCCATGATGGGCAAAAGTATTAATTTTTTTTTTAAAAATCAACGGCAATGACGTGTTTCCTGTGAATATGTCAACATTACGTCACTTCCTGTTCGGCGTCCTTGTCAAAATTCATCCGAGTTACACATTAAAAAGCTGTAAATAACAATAAAGATATTAGATAACTAATAAAAGCAGTAGGATGAGATCAAAAAGCATGTTTGAGAGAAAATGCAAAATAGTGAAAAGGTAAAAAAACTAAATGTTGACCTCCATAGTACACAGCACAAACAAATATTTGGTATAATAAGATTGATCGATATTTTTCCATATGGAATGAAATATATATATTTTTTGTTCACTGAGCTAATTTTCAATGCATTATGGGATGATCTTTATCAATGATACATTTAATGTTTTTTGAAATGCTGTCCGCTCTGTAGGTTTTGTAAGAGCTTCTGTGTGGATACGTGAATGTACTAGAAAGAAGTTGAAAAAGATGAAAACAAAAAACCCCTGTGTGACAAACAACAGTGAGATTAACGGCGGAGACGAACACTTGTTGCTCTCGAGAACCGAACTGATGAAACCCGTTTCCTGCGAGAGCGGAGCGATCGATCCTGCTGCCAACTTTAATTAAAGCTTTATTTGTGTGTGTGTGTGTGTGTGTGTGGTACCTGAAGACGGTGTCATCGGCGCAGCCACGAGGCCGTTGACGTTGAAAGCTGCCATTTGCTGCATCTGAGCGGCGGCGAGGGCAGTCATGGGGTTCAGATACGAGCCCTGAGACGCTGCCATGAGCGCCGCCTGCTGCTGCATGACCTGCTGCACAGACACCACGGACACTTATACCACAGATATCTAGCACTTTTTTCTGCAAACTAACCCATTTTTTGGGTTATTTTTTCAGTGTTTGGGTAGCTCTTGTGTAACAAATCTCCTGAGTCAGACATAACAACCCAAACGCTTTGTGTTACCCAGATCCTGAGTCAGACGTAACAACCCAAACACTGGGTTATGTCTGATTTTTTTAAACTGTATTTTTAGAGTGTGGAAGCCATAGAAATGGCTGGTAATCTGTGTGTGTGAGACTCACAGCGTGTGTGTACGCTCCGTATGCTCCAAACTGGATGGTCATGGGACTGAAGATGCCGAGCTGACCCGCCATCTGATGCATCCTGCGCAGGGTTCGTTCCTTATCAGTGTCTGCAAACTTCACCACCAGACTGGAGGACGCGCCCTGAACGAACACACACACACACATATAATTCAATGCATATTCCTGAAAAAGGGCTGTTGCTTTTGGTTTTTGAATGTTGATTATTTCCTCATATTCTCCATTGTTGCGGCTCCTTCTTCCCAGTCTGTCAGTAACGCTCTGTTTACTTCCTGTCTCTATGAAGCCCCTCCTTCTGAAAAGCACACTGTGCTCTGATTGGTCGGCTGGATCAGTGTGTTGTGATTGGTCGAGTGCTTCGAGTGTGTTTGGGAAATGTCCCGCCCCTTACCATAACCACCAGTTTAACACACTACTAACTAACTCCACCAGGCCCCGCCCCTTTATTCTGCGTTTATATTTAAAAATGTGGACATTATCATCACAATTGCGAGTTCATATTTCATAATTTGGACTTTATTATTGGAATTCCAAGTTTATATCTCACAACTTCGCCTTTTATTTCTCACAATTCAGAGTTTAGATTCACAATTTTGACTTTTTGTTTTGTTTTGTTGAGAAATAAAGTCAGTACTGCAATTTATAAAGTCCCAATTGTGATATAAACTCGCAATTTTGAGAATCCAATTTTGAGAAACCATAAAGTCACATTGATTTTGAGGACCATATACACATATTCAAATGTCTTTTTGTCAGTTTATCGTTTAAATGCCCATTTCGTGTGCGTATCCTGGGTGTTTTAATATTAAAAAGGCTAAAAGAACATTTTCGTCAGGACAGAAGCGTGAGCTTTTCAACGATGGTTTGTCTAGATAAGACCCTTATTCATCGTCTGGTGTCGTTTAAAGCCCTTTGAAGCTGCACTGAAACTGTCATTTGGACCTTGAACCGTTTGGGTCCTGTTGAAGTCCATTATATGGAGAAAAATCCTGGAATGTTTTCATCAAAAACCTCCATTTCTTTTCGACTGAAGAAAGAAAGACATGGACATCTTGGATGACATGGGGGGAGGAAATTATCAGCAAAAGTTTTTTTTGAAAGTGAACTAATCCTTTAAGAAGCTGGTTTCCCATCCTGAAGGTTTGGGCCGGTTGTGTGCCGGTGACAGAAGGTGTTCTGACATGTTCTTCCGGCTGAAAGCCACATTCCCACAAATAAACACAATAATGATGGCGGAAGCAGGCGCTGCTGTATCTGCTATGAAATGAATTTGCAGAATTTGATAAGCTGTCATCTCTGACAGTCCCGAGGCATTCGTCACGGGTTCAGAAAACTAATCTCATCTGAGGAGAGCGTTTGACTTCAGAAGAGCGTCCGGATTCGATTTCACACGCGCCGCAGAGATTTGCATGGAAAAGAAATAAAAAACAATAACCGAAAATATAATTGCAGAATTGAACAGAAACTGACAAAAGTGACAGAAACACATTCAGGTTTTACCAGAAGGAGAGAAAAAATGATTGACATTTACAAAATATTCAAGTTCTCTGAGAGAAAAAAACCTGCGTTTTTGTGTTTAAGGGAACATGTCCGGGTGACATTTCATACAAAAACCAAAAGGAATTACATTTCGCATAAATAAAGGACCATTGTAATTTTTTTTTGCATTATTTTCATATCAAATCAGAACTTGATTATGGTTCTCATAACTGTAAAATGTCTAGATCTTTTACTTTCCACTTGTTTTTGCTGTAATTCTCATTATGTTCAATCGAGATTCATTACAACACCATAAAAAAACATTATTGGAGTATGTTGTACAAGAAAATACAAGTTTTTCTACTTCAAAATGTCTTATTTAATTCAATGTGTTACTCTGCATTTCATTGAAATTAATTGTGAAATTTACTAGGAAAGAGAAAACTGTATAATTTTTTTTCAATGTAGTATGCCATACTTTATACAGCATAAAAGTAAAATATAAAATACATTTATATACAAAATTTATAATACTATTACAATGGCATAACTTAAAAGCAGTACAAAAACTTATAAACCCTACAGTTATAATATATATTATAGTTTGCTTTTATCACAGTACAATAATGAGACATTAAAGGAATTGACATTAATTGTCATGAAAAGAATGCCAAATATAATTTCTTATTGTTTGAGGTGAAATGCAATGTGCAGATGTGCTTGACAAGTTTAAGAAACAGTTTATTTCGATACTCCACTTTACTACAAGTAACTTTGCAACTCCATGTCAGCGAACTCTCATTAGATTATTAGTAGAGGGTTAGTAGAAGTTGACATGTACATGCAACATTACTTACAGTCCGTAGAATATTAGTAGAGTACTTAAGCAGACAGTCGATTATTTAATAGAGTATAGAGCATTTAATCGACTAACACTCTAATGACATGTAGTCACAAAGTTACTTGTAGTTGAAATGTGTAAAGTGGGCCGTCAAAATTGAAAACTGATTTTCTCACATGCTCAACACACACACACACACACACACACACACGCACACACAAGAGACAAGTGAAATTCTCCGCTTTTTACAGTCTTTTTTTTACTGTAAAAATCTGCGTGCAAATCTGCGTGTGATCCGCGCTCGCCAATCTTTATGTGTGAAATACTAAACGACGCACAATAAACGCTCGCCAAAGCCAGACAACTATCTAGCATGCTCAACATCTGGAGCTGTGGGCCGACTCATGGTGTCACATGACACGAGCAACAGCCAATGATCAGCTTGATATCACATTACACAAGCCTTCTGTATTTATAAACCACAACACGAGCAAGGTGTTTTTCATTTGATGGTGATAAAAATATTTTGTTTACATTTGATTTAATTATTATACTTGACCGTTACTATGTTCATAAAGTCAAATGGAATGAAACGTTTTTGAACAATTTAAAATTGATGTTAAAATACATTTAAAACTAATCTCCAAAAGTAAAAACTTTTAAAAAAAACTTTTGTGTAGTTTTCCTGGCTTTTATGTAAAATACCTTTATTTTTTATATTTTTCCCTTTTCTTTACCCCTGACATGTATGGTTATATGTACTCCTGTATGTAAATTATGTTTTGTTCTTATTAAAATGCACTAAAAATGTGGGGGGTGGGATCGCATAATTTTTTTTTTTTAAATTACTGGATGGAAACACCAAGATATTTGCATCCAATAAGAAGTCATGTGCATAAAATATGAAGGAAACACATTTACTGAATAAATCACTCAATAACCTGATGTGACTGTCGCTCAGCGTCAGCCGTGATTGGATAACTGGAGTAACCAGTGGACCAATGGCGTCGAAGCATCTCGTTTATGATGGAGGGAAAAAAACACTGATGAAAGATCACTGATTTATCACTAATAATTTGCGCAACACATGGGATGGAAACACTGCTTTATTTGCAAATGTTTCATGCAATATTCTAATTTTCTGCATGAGTTAAATAGAGCTGATGTAAAAGTGGTAGAGTTGGTGAAAGTGCTGACACGGGTCTCAAAATACATATCTTATTAAAGTCACATTGATATTTATGGCTGAAAGCACAGATGATTGAGAGGAAACATGTTTGCTGTGAACATGGAAACTCCATCAATCCTGTTTATACGCCGCTGAAATCATGCGCATGTCAGACTAAAACAATCACCCATTCAAAATAATATAAATAAATTCATAAGTAGGCAAAATTTACATTTCAGCACAAGGCTTTTGATCCACATGAGAAACAAACATTCAGTGGTACAGCAGAAGCTATAGCAAATGTGTGTCATATTGTTCAAACTTGATTATTTGCATTATCCAACTTTTAAAATATGACGCTAAAGGCCCGTTCATAAGGAGAACAACTATAACTTTATAGTTTTAATCTTTAACAGCATAATCCACAGCACAACTAATGATAACTTTAGCTGGAAATAACATTATTCAAGAATCGCTATAAAGCCAAAACAATCTCTGTTACCTTAAACTATATGTTTACTATAAGCTACATTGTTAAAAGCGCTGTATAAATGAAGATGACTTGACTTGACATAACGACAGCTGATGAATGATAAACATTGACAGCCAATCAGAATCCTCCCTGCTTTAAAGAGCTCGAGCATTTAAAGAGACAGACGACAAAACTGCAGCGCGCACAGAATAAACCAAATGATATCGTGATATAGTTATTATAGTTATATGCACTGCAACAGGTGCAGGATCAAATGAAAGATATTTTCACATTTTTTCATGATGTGTATAATAAAATTACTTTTAAATATTGATGCCAGATGTAATTTTTTTCTCTCTCTTTCTCAAAAAAAGAAACAGATAAAAAAAAAAAATCCTTCAAACACAATCCACTGATTGCACTACTCCCCAACTGGAGCGTGCGGACGCAGATCTGTAAACGCTCTCGTCTCCTTCACATCACTGTCTGAGATCAGTTACAGACGAGCAGTGATGGATAAAAGCAAAGATAAAGCAGACCGTGTTTAAGGCCGCCATGATGAACACGCATCATGTTACTATTTGGACGGTTAATCAGAGATAAATCCTTTTTAGGTGAATGCATCTGTAATGAGGGTCTATATGTGACAGAACGAGATGACACGACCAAGTGTGTGTGTGTGTGTGTGTGTGCGTGCGTGTGTGTATGTGTGTGTGTGTGTGTGTAAGGGGATAGAATATACAGTTTGTACAGTATAAAAACCATTACGCCTATGGAATGTCCTCATAAATCACAATAACAAATCTGTGTGTGTGTGTGTGTGTGTGTGAGAGAGAGAGAGAGAGAGACTCACAGGCATCGTTTGTCCACCATGGAGACTGTTAATCGCAGCCTGGGCTTCTGCATGACTGGAAAACTTTACAAAAGCACAGCCTGTGGAGAGAGAGAGAGTTAAGTTTAAAATATTAAAAATATATATTGTTATATATTTATATATATATATATATATATATATATATATATATATTTATATATATATATATATATATATATATATACACACACATATTTAACAAATTCAATTTAATATCTTCTTTAAATATTTATGCCATTTTAAATATGTACTGTATGTATTTTCTTATTAAAAGTGAGAATGTGCCTAAATTTGCACACACACACACACACACACACACACACACCCCCCCCCCCACTCAAACATATGCATTTGAACAGCAAAGAGGCCGGAGGAGTCAGTGTGTGTGTGTGTGTGTGTGTGTGTGTGTGTGTGTGTGTGAAGAGGCGCTGTGATACGATCTCCTGCATCTCATTTTGAGGATTCTGCTGGTTCCTCTGAACACTTTAACCTTTCCACAGACAATACCCGGAGCCGCCGAGGGAAACACCGCACAAACATCCATCTAACAAACCCTGCAATCATCAAACCTGCGCGCCCGATCCGCCCGAGAGCCAGAGAAACACTTCTACTTTCCGCAAACAAGATGCATCAACGCCGGAGAGAGTGACGAGGCTCGATGACACACTTTCATGACACAGAACACACTTCAGAAGAACAGAAAAGCTTTAGCACACTTTGAGGGTTTACAATCTGATGGTTAGGGAAAAAGCTTCTAAAAAACATTTAGACACGAATTCATGGGATTACATATTTTTAATATCTTAAATGAGTCCTTAAAGTTTTTCATGAGGAAAAGAAATCTCATGTGTAGATCTATATATTCACATTAAACCTCAACCGAAATCTCTGTATGTTAAAGCTGTCCGTATCCAAGCAAGTTTCAAACATTCCATCCATCAATCAAACCGTAAGCCCCGCCCCACACTCACGTGATTGGCCGAGTCAAGTTGGCAGGTCATTCCACTCAAACTAACAGTTCAATGTTTCAGGAAGTCAAACTAACATGAACATGAAACTGACATGACAAAATTTTAACATTACAAACTTAAAACATTAATATTTGTATACTGCAAATTTGCATTAAGTAACTTCAGTAAGGGTTTCAATGAATTCTCTTAGAAACCCCATAGTATTCACATGTATGCATCATATATGCAAAAAAACTGTAATACGATACTTCAAAACATCCACAGAGAGAGAAATAAGAGATCAATGAAATTAATAAGAGAGATTTAAAGGTTTGTTTGTAGATACTCAAAGTTAAAAGATGCTAATTATTACACACCATGCAAATGTAATCCACTTATTCAATCATATTCAATAATATAATATGTATTAAAGTGTAATTTATTCCTGTGAAGCTGTATTTTCAGCATCATTACTCCAGTCTTCAGTGTCACATGATCCTTCAGAAATCAGGATAATATGATGATCTGATGCTCAAGAAACATTTATGATTATTATCAGTGTTGAAAACAGCTTCATATTTTAGCGGAAACTCATGCATTTAATTTTTCAGGATTCTTTGATGAATAGAAAATTCAAAAGAACAGAATTTATTTGAAATAGAATCTTTTGTAACATTATAAATGTATTCAAATGTAAATGTCATTTTTGATCAATAAAAGTGATGAATAAAAACATTAATTTCTTAAAAAATAAAAACAGTCTTACTGATTCCTAATGTTTGAACAGTAGTGAATTATAATAATTTATTTTATTCTGTTGGATTTCTTTGTAATAAAGATATGATGTAATTCCATATACTTGTGTTTTACTTTTGCATTACTGGTTTGGTTATAATTGTCTCTAGACAACAGACAAGTTTCCACTGTCAGGATAAAAGGGGGCGTGCTAATGCTAGTGCTAATGCTAGTGCTAGTCAGTCCCGGGGCTTGATCGGGTCAGCTAACGGCAGCATTAAATACTTTTAACATCATTTAAACTCAAAACTCCCTTTCAGACAGCAGCGAGTGTTTGAAATAACTTCTGTTTGTGATCCGATGTGGATTCTGATCACCATATAAGCCATACATATGTATGTGCGGCGCAAATGTGTGCTAACCATTACCATAGTAAACATGGTAAATACGAAGAAATCAGACAAATCATAGGCTATCACAATCGTGTATTTATTTTATTTGTCAGTACGTCTCATCTCTGTATCACTTTTTATTGTAAACCTGTGGTAAAACATCGATGCTTGGGTTTTAAACCTTTTAAGTAAACAACAAAAATGCCAGCAAACGGCCACTTTTATCATGTTCGTTTTGGGATCTCGCTAGTTTCCAGTAATTTCTTTCTGATTCGTTTTCTAATAAATCTTCCATTTGTTGGTGAAATGATGGGTTTGTGTGACGTTGTACCAGAGAGACGTGTTTTATTGAAACGCTGCAGAGCTTCGGGCCCGACGGTGGAGACACAGCGTGTTTATGGGCTCGATGCTCCAGACCCGAGGCTATTAGCCCCGCCCGGCCCGTTTACAGCCTCGCACTGGCCCGACGGTGGAGACACAGCGTGTTTATGGGCTCGATGCTCCAGACCCGAGGCTATTAGCCCCGCCCGGCCCGTTTAAAGCCTCACACTGGCCCGACGGTGGAGACACAGCGTGTTTATGGGCTCGATGCTCCAGAACCGAGGCTATTAGCCTCGCCCGGCCCTGTTTAAAGCCTCGCACTGGCCCGACGGTGGAGACACAGCGTGTTTATGGGCTCGATGCTCCAGACCCAAGGCTATTAGCCCCGCCCGGCCCGTTTACAGCCTCACACTGGCCCGACGGTGGAGACACAGCGTGTTTATGGGCTCGATGCTCCAGACCCGAGGCTATTAGCCCCGCCCGGCCCGTTTAAAGCCTCACACTGGCCCGACGGTGGAGACACAGCGTGTTTATGGGCTCGATGCTCCAGACCCGAGGCTATTAGCCCCGCCCGGCCCGTTTAAAGCCTCGCACTGGCCCGACGGTGGAGACACAGCGTGTTTATGGGCTCGATGCTCCAGACCCGAGGCTATTAGCCCCGCCCGGCCCGTTTAAAGCCTCACACTGGCCCGACGGTGAAGACACAGCTAGTGTTTCCAAAACATAACAATAATAATGTTCACTTCACCAACAGAAGACAGTTCTGTGCATCTAACCAAAAAAGGGCTGATTCATATGTAAACCTCAAAACCTCAAGAGCCAGTATAGCCTACAGTCCTTCCAGAAAAATGCGGAGTTTTTTTGTGATTGTTGCAGGCAAAAATCCTTGACTATGCGGCACGTTTTCTTAAAAAATGCGATGGGATATGCGGATATTTATGCAATTGTATGCGATGAAATTGCGGGAACTTGCAAAAACTGCAGTTTGATGAAAAAGAGAAAAAAAGTGATTCCCCAACACCTGCTCTCACTAGGCCACTGCCTTAATGTAAGAGTCATCTCTTATTACTCCTATGATAAGTAACCACTACATCACAGAGAGTGCTGGAATATTTCAGTTCTCATCTTGTTTTATTTAATAAACACATGGCTCATGTTACTTACTAAACATTGATGAGTCAAACAAGTTCTGTAGCTTTACAAAAGGAATATGCTACAACTTCTGTAAAAATGACTAAATAAAATATAAAAACATAAATGTGTGCTTTCTGTTTTACAGTTCTGTTAAAATAAGTGTTTCCAATGCACACAGTGCATCTCTTCCTGTAATGTAAACGTACATCATGTGACACACCGGAAACTGGTCTGATCGGTCTTTTGCGCTTATTTTTGTTGGTAAATGAGATGATGTGCGGCTTCATCACGACTTCATCGTGGGGTTTGCAGATTTTCGATGATGTTCACCTCACGTAATTACGTCACTTCATAACGTTTCCATGGCAACGGGGGGAGCGGCTGCTCTTGTGTGAAGTAAACAACATTTTTCAACTTTCTGCTAAGATATATGTGACTTTTTTGCAACGAAAATGCGGGGATTATGAAATCATGCACGCTGCGCATATTTTGCGCGGAAATCGTCAATTTATGAGCAAAAGTGTGGCGTATTTGAAAAACTGTGGCCCCCGCATAAATATGCGGACTTTGGCTGATTATGCATTGAATTATGCGATTGCATAATCGCGTTTTTCTGGAGGGACTGAGTATAGTGTGTTCACAAAATCGTCTGAAGGAATGAGAGTAAGAGGCAGAGAGTTGTGTGGGTGCTGACCCTTACTGGCCCCATCAGGCCCCCGTAGAACGGTGCACTCCTCTATCTGCCCCAACGACTCAAACAGACGCCGGACGTCGTCTTCGCTCTGCTGTTTTCCCAACATGCCCACAAACAGCTTCCGGTCTTCTGAGAGAGAGACAGAGAGAGACACAAATTACCTCACATTCGCTCATACACTACTGTTGTCAAAAGTAGCGACTTTGGTACCAAATTTAAAAAATGTGACGCTTCGAGCTCTGTTGAGCGGAATCGTAAACACCTCTGATTGGATATACGCTCATTGGATATGTCTCTGATTGGCTACTGGTTCACGGTAGAGAAAGATGCATACACAGGGCTACACAGGGACCGTGAAGACACTGAATTAAACATAAAAACAGCCCTCATAATAATCACAAATACACTTACATTTCTATAAATGTGTTTTTATGAATGAATGGCTTGCTCTAACTGTTGCTAGGTCTTCGTAAACAACACGCGCTTGCGCCCCCTGCTGGTGAGGATGACTAACAGCAGATGGAGATTATGCTCGGTAATCTACTGCTTTTCCTGTAGCTCCTGGAGGATGTCAATGTTGAATTTACTGTCGAATTTGAACCACTGAATTTGTGGAAGCGAAAAAAAATAGACCAAAAATTGCCTGTTTTCTGAATATTATAGTTTGTATTTTTAAACAGTTTGAATATTTTGGAAGTGAAATATGAAAGGTGAATATTGATTATTGAATTTTGAGTTTGAAATGTGAATTTCAATAGCTTAAACATTCAACCATGTCAAATATGAGCCAATAAAAAAATGGAAGTCCTAAAAATACAATGCATTAAAATGCAAGCATGGTTAATGCTATGCATATTTTTTTCAAGTAGTGCAATTCAACAGGCTTTTTGTTTCAAAAACATTTAGCATTATTTTACTTCCATATACAATGATCAACGCAGGGGAGCATTTGAGAGCACAAGCATGCGTCTATCAGCGGACCGGTCCTGCTTTCAAACGCTCTGTGTGAGCGCTCGCTGAAGAGCGTCACTGATGTACATTTACAACATGTTTTTGAAGCGCTGATCAATGTAGCCAATCACAGACATATTTGATGAGTGTGTGAACACAACAGCCAATCAGAGGTGTTTACGATTCCACTCAACAGCGCTCAAAGCGTCACATTTTTAAAATGTCAGTATTAACTTGGTACCGAAGTCGGTACTTTTGACAACACTATCATACACACAGAGTTCATGAGATCCAGCGGGATCTGTGACGTCGCGAGGGTTGAGGAGGAAAAGATGACACTGCAAAACTAATATTTCTGTCTTATTTTGTGCTTCCAGTACAAATATCTAAACATGCTTAACATGATACGTTTACTTGGGAATAGAGCTGCACAATTAATCGTTTTAAAGATCGCGATCTTGATTCAATCTCATTCATAAAGGACTGTCTATTAAACCATTGACAGAATATTCAGATCTGTGTTGACGCATGTTGTCATTTATAGGTATGAAACAGATTCAGTCTTTTCAGCCACACATTATAATTATTTCTGTCTTACAAATATTCATATTAATCACAGAAGTACTGGGATAAAAGTTTATATCTAAGATTTAATCACTAGCCGCGTTTCCATTACCCTTCAAATTGCGATAATTAAAATTGTGAATTGAAAATACACCCAATGGAAACAGACGTGTTCCAAAAACTCCAAGTTATCGCTAAAAAGTGTTTACGCTCGCATGAGGAGGTTTTTCAAGCAATTTGAAAAAGAAATATTTCGCAAAACTGCAATGGAAACAGTTTTTGCGCATTTACAGTCGCCTGACGTAGATGACGCGGTGTGATTGGACAGAATACGAGACAGAGTTCTTTATTAAACTCATAAAAGACAAAAGAATTACAGGAATACTGGATTATAAACCTCAAAGAAACGCCACAATCAGGATCTGGAGCAGAAATGAGGAGAAACACCAGAAACTCCTCATACGAGCCGCTCACAGTATAAGAGGCTTTACTGACATCAATGCTGATACACACACACACACACACACACACAAACACACCCACTCCTTCGGTTAATAATAATGGCCAGTGCAGTGGCTGAGATATACATAAACCCGCCAACATCGCGAGAGGAAAAAAGGATGTTTTAGTCACATAACATCAGTTAATGGAAACGCTGTCATTTATCAAATGTTTTTTGTCGACATTTAGAAAGAAATTGCCTTTTTAAAAAAAAAAAAAAGGTTAAATAAAACCATAAAAAAAAAAGGTTAAACACCTTTTAAGTTTAACTTGCTTCAAATAACGATTATATAGATTATCATTAAACCAGTAGGTGGCGACAAGTGACTGTTAAAAATGTATCTGTCATTGAATCATTCATTCAAAAGATTCGCTTCAAAAACACTGATTCATCCAGTAATGAAACAAGTGAAGTGTTTATGAGTGAGTCATTGAATCATTTGTTAACATTAGTAAATGCATTAACTTACATAATTTAACAATAAGCAATTTATTTTACAGCATTTATTATTCTTTGTTAATGTTAGATAATACAAATAAATATTTTGAAGTCAAGGAACGTACGCCAGCACAACACAGTTCCCGACACTACGGATCAGACATTACAGATCGTACACGTTCCTATCCATTATACGAGTCTGTTTTACTGTTTTTACTGTACTTTCCGCTGTTTAATTGAATGTTTGTCCAGTAGAAGCACTTCAGCACTGTGTTAACATCACAATCCTTTCATGCCAATGAAAAAGATGGAGAGCGTGTAATCAATATTTCATGCCCTGTTAACTGTATTTTATGGTTTTGTCAGATCTTTTTGACACTGAACTCGGTAAGAAATTGCTGAAGAAATCCAAATATTCAGATGAAGAGAAAATAATCCACTGTTGCATGTTAAAGCCCTGAAATGCTGCACACATACAAGTACATTATTGAGTGTCTCTCCGATTGAGAACTGTTGAAGATGTCGAGCTTCATTCGCTCCTCTAAACACCTGTATCCCCTCATTCATCATTCCCTCATCTCTTAAGGCTGACAGCTTGTATTCCCTCCACATCGAGTCTTACATAAGCCGTTTTAATGGAGATGTGCGCTGTATGAGCCCAGAATCATCATCTATCTTCTGTACTGTACCAGAGCTTTACATTATGCATACGAGCCTTCAGAGAGCGGTGGGACACGACACTCATCCTGAGAGGAGGAGATCAGAGAACACGACACACTCATTCCACACTATACCACTGATACGGCTGAGATACGCCAAGATACAACTGAGATACAACTGAGATTTAGCCGAGATATAACTGAGATTTAGCTGAGATTTAGCAGAGATATAACTGAGATTTAGCTGAAATACGGCTGAGATACAACTGAGATTTAGCTGAGATACGGCGAGATACAACTGAGATTTAGCTGAGATACGCCGAGATACAACTGAGATTTAGCGGAGATACGCCTGAGATACAACTGAGATTTAGCTGAGATACGCCGAGATACAACTGAGATACACCTGAGATACAACTGAGATTTAGCTGAGATACACCGAGATACAACTGAGATACACCTGAGATACAACTGAGATTTAGCTGAGATACGCCGAGATACAACTGAGATACACCTGAGATACAACTGAGATTTAGCTGAGATACACCGAGATACAACTGAGATACACCTGAGATACAACTGAGATTTAGCGGAGATACGCCGAGATACAACTGAGATACACCTGAGATACAACTGAGATTTAGCGGAGATACGCCGAGATACAACTGAGATACACCTGAGATACAACTGAGATTTAGCGGAGATACGCCGAGATACAACTGAGATACACCTGAGATACAACTGAGATACACCTGAGATACAACTGAGATTTAGCGGAGATACGCCGAGATACAACTGAGATACACCTGAGATACAACTGAGATTTAGCTGAGATACACCGAGATACAACTGAGATACACCTGAGATACAACTGAGATTTAGCTGAGATACGCCGAGATACAACTGAGATACACCTGAGATACAACTGAGATTTAGCTGAGATACACCGAGATACAACTGAGATACACCTGAGATACAACTGAGATTTAGCGGAGATACGCCGAGATACAACTGAGATACACCTGAGATACAACTGAGATACACCTGAGATACAACTGAGATTTAGCGGAGATACGCCGAGATACAACTGAGATACACCTGAGATACAACTGAGATATGCCGAGATACAACTGAGATACACCTGAGATACAACTGAGATTTAGCGGAGATACGCCGAGATACAACTGAGATACACCTGAGATACAACTGAGATTTAGCTGAGATACGCCGAGATACAACTGAGATTTAGCTGAGATACGCCTGAGATACAACTGAGATACACCTGAGATACAACTGAGATACACCTGAGATACAACTGAGATTTAGCTGAGATACGCCGAGATACAACTGAGATTTAGCTGAGATACACCTGAGATACAACTGAGATTTAGCTGAGATACACCGAGATACAACTGAGATTTAGCTGAGATACGCCTGAGATACAACTGAGATACACCTGAGATACAACTGAGATTTAGCTGAGATACGCCGAGATACAACTGAGATACAACTGAGATACAACTGAGATACAACTGAGATTTAGCTGAGATACGCCGAGATACAACTGAGATTTAGCTGAGATACACCGAGATACAACTGAGATTTAGCTGAGATACGCCGAGATACAACTGAGATTTAGCTGAGATACACCGAGATACAACTGAGATACAACTGAGATACGCCGAGATACAACTGAGATTTAGCTGAGATACACCGAGATACAACTGAGATTTAGCTGAGATACGCCGAGATACAACTGAGATACACCTGAGATACAACTGAGATACACCTGAGATTTAGCGGAGATACGCCGAGATACAACTGAGATACACCTGAGATACAACTGAGATACGCCGAGATACAACTGAGATACACCTGAGATACAACTGAGATTTAGCGGAGATACGCCGAGATACAACTGAGATACACCTGAGATACAACTGAGATTTAGCTGAGATACGCCAAAATACAACTGAGATTTAGCTGAGATACAACTGAGATTTAGCGGAGATACGCCTGAGATACAACTGAGATACACCTGAGATACAACTGAGATTTAGCTGAGATACGCCTGAGATACAACTGAGATTTAGCTGAGATACGCCGAGATACAACTGAGATTTAGCTGAGATACGCCTGAGATACAACTGAGATACACCTGAGATACAACTGAGATACACCTGAGATACAACTGAGATTTAGCTGAGATACATCTGAGATACAACTGAGATTTAGCTGAGATACACCGAGATACAACTGAGATTTAGCTGAGATACGCCTGAGATGCAACTGAGATACAACTGAGATTTAGCTGAGATACGCCGAGATACAACTGAGATTTAGCTGAGATACACCGAGATACAACTGAGATACAACTGAGATACGCCGAGATACAACTGAGATTTAGCTGAGATACGCCGAGATACAACTGAGATACAACTGAGATACGCCGAGATACAACTGAGATTTAGCTGAGATACACCGAGATACAACTGAGATTTAGCTGAGATACGCTGAGATACGCCTGAGATACAACTGAGATACAACTGAGATTTAGCTGAGATACGCCGAGATACAACTGAGATTTAGCTGAGATACACCGAGATACAACTGAGATACAACTGAGATACGCCGAGATACAACTGAGATTTAGCTGAGATACACCGAGATACAACTGAGATACAACTGAGATACGCCGAGATACAACTGAGATTTAGCTGAGATACGCCGAGATACAACTGAGATTTAGCTGAGATACGCCTGAGATACAACTGAGATACACCTGAGATACAACTGAGATACACCTGAGATACAACTGAGATTTAGCCGAGATACGCCGAGATACAACTGAGATTTAGCTGAGATACGCCTGAGATACAACTGAGATTTAGCTGAGATACGCCTGAGATACAACTGAGATTTAGCCGAGATACAACTGAGATTTAGTTGAGATACAACTGAGATACAACTGAGATTTAGCTGAGATACGCCGAGATACAACTGAGATTTAGCTGAGATACGCCTGAGATACAACTGAGATTTAGCTGAGATACGCCTGAGATACAACTGAGATTTAGCTGAGATACGCCTGAGATACAACTGAGATACACCTGAGATACAACTGAGATTTAGCTGAGATACGCCGAGATACAACTGAGATTTAGCTGAAATACGCCTGAGATACAACTGAGATACACCTGAGATACAACTGAGATTTAGCTGAGATACGCCGAGATACAACTGAGATTTAGCTGAGATACGCTGAGATACGCCTGAGATACAACTGAGATTTAGCTGAGATACACCTGAGATACAACTGAGATTTAGCTGAGATACACCGAGATACAACTGAGATTTAGCTGAGATACGCCTGAGATACAACTGAGATACACCTGAGATACAACTGAGATTTAGCTGAGATACGCCGAGATACAACTGAGATTTAGCTGAGATACGCTGAGATACGCCTGAGATACAACTGAGATTTAGCTGAGATACGCCTGAGATACAACTGAGATTTAGCTGAGATACGCCTGAGATACAACTGAGATTTAGCTGAGATACACCTGAGATTTAGCTGAGATACAACTGAGATACAACTGAGATACAACTGAGATACAACTGAGATTTAGCTGAGATACGCCGAGATACAACTGAGATTTAGCTGAGATACACCTGAGATACAACTGAGATTTAGCTGAGATACGCCGAGATACAACTGAGATTTAGCTGAGATACGCCTGAGATACAACTGAGATACAACTGAGATTTAGCTGAGATACGCCGAGATACAACTGAGATTTAGCTGAGATACACCTGAGATACAACTGAGATTTAGCTGAGATACGCCGAGATACAACTGAGATTTAGCTGAGATACACCGAGATACAACTGAGATTTAGCTGAGATACAACTGAGATACAACTGAGATTTAGCTGAGATACGCCGAGATACAACTGAGATTTAGCTGAGATACACCGAGATACAACTGAGATACAACTGAGATATGCCGAGATACAACTGAGATTTAGCTGAGATACACCGAGATACAACTGAGATACAACTGAGATACGCCGAGATACAACTGAGATTTAGCTGAGATACGCCGAGATACAACTGAGATTTAGCTGAGATACGCTGAGATACGCCTGAGATACAACTGAGATACAACTGAGATTTAGCTGAGATACGCCGAGATACAACTGAGATTTAGCTGAGATACACCGAGATACAACTGAGATACAACTGAGATACGCCGAGATACAACTGAGATTTAGCTGAGATACACCGAGATACAACTGAGATACAACTGAGATACGCCGAGATACAACTGAGATTTAGCTGAGATACGCCGAGATACAACTGAGATTTAGCTGAGATACGCCTGAGATACAACTGAGATACACCTGAGATACAACTGAGATACACCTGAGATACAACTGAGATTTAGCCGAGATACGCCGAGATACAACTGAGATTTAGCTGAGATACACCTGAGATACAACTGAGATTTAGCTGAGATACGCCTGAGATACAACTGAGATTTAGCCGAGATACAACTGAGATTTAGTTGAGATACAACTGAGATACAACTGAGATACAACTGAGATTTAGCTGAGATACGCCGAGATACAACTGAGATTTAGCTGAGATACGCCTGAGATACAACTGAGATTTAGCTGAGATACGCCTGATATACAACTGAGATTTAGCTGAGATACGCCTGAGATACAACTGAGATACACCTGAGATACAACTGAGATTTAGCTGAGATACGCCGAGATACAACTGAGATTTAGCTGAGATACGCCTGAGATACAACTGAGATACACCTGAGATACAACTGAGATTTAGCTGAGATACGCCGAGATACAACTGAGATTTAGCTGAGATACGCTGAGATACGCCTGAGATACAACTGAGATTTAGCTGAGATACACCTGAGATACAACTGAGATTTAGCTGAGATACACCGAGATACAACTGAGATTTAGCTGAGATACGCCTGAGATACAACTGAGATACACCTGAGATACAACTGAGATTTAGCTGAGATACGGCGAGATACAACTGAGATTTAGCTGAGATACGCTGAGATACGCCTGAGATACAACTGAGATTTAGCTGAGATACGCCTGAGATACAACTGAGATTTAGCTGAGATACGCCTGAGATACAACTGAGATTTAGCTGAGATACACCTGAGATACAACTGAGATTTAGCTGAGATACAACTGAGATACAACTGAGATACAACTGAGATACAACTGAGATTTAGCTGAGATACGCCGAGATACAACTGAGATTTAGCTGAGATACACCTGAGATACAACTGAGATTTAGCTGAGATACGCCGAGATACAACTGAGATTTAGCTGAGATACGCCTGAGATACAACTGAGATACAACTGAGATTTAGCTGAGATACGCCGAGATACAACTGAGATTTAGCTGAGATACACCTGAGATACAACTGAGATTTAGCTGAGATACGCCGAGATACAACTGAGATTTAGCTGAGATACACCGAGATACAACTGAGATTTAGCTGAGATACGCCTGAGATACAACTGAGATTTAGCTGAGATACAACTGAGATTTAGCTGAGATACGCCTGAGATACAACTGAGATTTAGCTGAGATACGCCTGAGATACAACTGAGATTTAGCTGAGATACAACTGAGATTTAGCCGAGATACAACTGAGATTTAGTTGAGATACAACTGAGATACAACTCAGATTTAGCTGAGATACAACTGAGATTTAGTTGATTTATGTAATAAAAGTATTAAAATGTACATCTAAAGTGTGAATAATTCTGTAAAATGTTCTGTCCTGTAAAAATATAATATTGTCTATATAATAGAAGTAAAGCAAAGAATAATATTACATATATTCACTACTGTTTAAAAACTTGAGGTCAGTAAGAAATTAATGTTTTTATTCAGCTATAATGTATTAAATTGATCACAATTTACAAAACATTTCTGTTTCAAATAAATGCTGTTCTTTTGAAATGTCTATTCATCAAAGAATCCTGAATAAAAAACAACTGTTTTCAACATTGATAATTATCATAAATGTTTCTTGAGCATCAAATCATCATATTATCCTGATTTCTGAAGGATCATGTGACACTGAAGACTGGAGTAATGATGATGAAAATACAGCTTTGATCACAGGAATAAATTACACTTTAACATATATTCACATAGAAATATATTGTAATAATATTTTACTATTTTTACAGTATTTTTGTTGTTACTGGTAGAGCTAAGAGTCGTCATTAAACAGCTCATAAGCTCACAGCTCATTAACAATTTCAACTCATTTCAAATGCAAAGGGCTTAGCCAATCACAACAGATGTTTATATAGAGAATTCTTAACATTTTATTTTATTTTATGGATTGCATAGTGCAAAAAGTGCAAAGTGAATTAAAAACAAATGTCCAGGAGCAAACGTTTCAGCACATTGCTATCTCACTCTGCAACAAACACGCACCCTTTTCTTGACAAATTAGCAATTAGGGGTCATCAGCTGAAATTAATCACAAGTACAACTCTAATCACAGGAGGAGCTCCAAGAGAGTCTGATAACGGGCACGCATGACCAGGTATTCAAGGTATATTACAGGTATTCAATTATAGCAACAAAAAAACAAAGATTAAAACAATGCATATAAGACAAAAATCACAAAGAAAGGAAAAAGAAAATCTAAATCACATAGAAAGGGGGAAAAAACTTGTTCTAGTTCTTCATTAATTTCCTCAAGGGAAAAATTAAATGCTTTTAAATTGTAATACAGCAATTACATCATGAATATATATACATGTGTATCATAAAATCCGCTGATCTTAGTAAAACCCTGTCTGTGTGTGTGTGTGTGTGTGTGTGCGCTCTAGGGACCCGGGGCTCCGCACACATCAGGGGCCACTTGTGTCAGCTTTACAAGCCTAATTAACGAGCCATAAGCGCAATAATGAACGCTTCCGACATGTTAGTCTACGCTGAGAAGAACTGAAATCCCCCTCAGAGGATCTGGAGGTTACCGGACGTTCCTGAGGGATGGACGGGGAGAAATTGAATTTACAGTCCGTTATCTTTTCATTCCCGGACCTATGAGTAATATTCACCATCTCTCACGGTGTGCTCTCGCACACACGCGCAGACGCACACACGCGCACACACACACACACACACACGCACGCACACACACACACACACACACACACACACACACTCACTCACTGACACACACACACACACACACACACACACACACACACTCACTCACTCACTGACACACACACACACACACACACACACACTCACTCACTCACTGACACACACACACACACTCACTCACTCACTCACTGACACACACACACTCACACACACACACACAGTTTTTCCAAATAATGTATTAGTAAATGTTGACATTAATATTAACTAAGATTAATAAATGCTGTAGAATTATTGTTCATTCTTAGTTCATGTTAACTAATGAACCTTACTGTAAGTGTTACCAATTAAACTAGTTTTTCTAAACAAAGAGATTTTTTGTCAGTTTATTTATTGCTGATTATAGTCATAAAGCATAAAGTTTAGCTTTACAGATCCTTCCACAGATACAGGCTAAAAGTGTCCAGGATTCATGTTTGACCCGTTGATGACGTGAGTGAATAAAAGCGGACCTGTCAGATCGGGATGAGCTCCAACATTAAAGCATTGAATAAAACATCCCGTTCTGGAGCGAAATCCGCTCTCGACACACAGGAGGAGCGACTCGAGACTCACACACACATCACGACACAAGGACGCGTGTTTCAAACACACACATCGCTCATCATTTTAGGTTTCAAATATTTGTCTTTGATTTCGCCTCATTAAAACCAGCAGAGCCTCATTCACTCAAATATTTAGTCAATTAAAGTCTGAATCCTGTATAAATTTGGGAATAACACAGCCTGAAATTAAGGCGGGAGGTCCAAACGGGTTTAACCATTTCCTCTCCCTGTAATAAATGGTTACAATCATCCAGATATTAAACTTCTGGCTTCGGTTATGGTAATTTTTTTCCATGGGATAAAAAAAATGAGTTTCCAAAGCTGCTCTTTTTCCATATAATGGAAGTGATAGTGAGACATCAGCCAATTACATTTGTCAAAACTGATTTTTGTAAAAAACTGAATTGGCTCAATTTATTTTTAAAGTATTCTATGGATTTATCGGAGGAAGTAAAAATATTTCGCTAAAGTTAGACTTTGTTAAAAAATCTTACAAATATCTCTTTATTTTGAAAAATTTATTTCTTTAATTTAATATGCTACAGCTGTAAAAAAATAATTGGAATGACTATTCTACTCTATTTAATTCCATTCTATTGTATTCCAATCTATTCCACTCTATTCTATTCCGTTCTATTCTATTATATTCCACTCTATTCTATTCTATTCCACTCTATTCTATCCTATTCCACTCTATTCTATTCAGTTCTATTCTATCCTATTCCACTCTATTCTATTCCGTTCTATTTTATCCTATTCCACTCTATTCTATTTCGTTCTATTCTATTCCGTTCTATTCTATTCCACTCTATTCTATTTTATTCTATTCCGTTCTATCCTATTCTATTCCACTCTATTCTATTCTACTCCATTCTATTTTATTCTATTCCACTCTATTCTATTCCACTCTATTCTATTCTATCCTATTCCACTCTATTCTATTCAGTTCTATTCTATCCTATTCCACTCTATTCTATTTCGTTCTATTCTATTCCACTCTATTCTATTCCGTTCTATTCTATTCCACTCTATTCTATTTTATTCTATCCTATTCTATTCCGTTCTATTCCATTCTATTTTATTCCATTCTATTCTATTCCACTCGATTCTATTCCATTTTACTCAATTCTACATGGCTTTTATGGAGAATGGTTTTATCTCCTTCATGTAAAACTGATGTGTGTTTTGTAAAATAATATATATATATATATATATACACTCACCGGCCACTTTATTAGGTACCCCATGCTAGTAACGGGTTGGACCCCCTTTTGCCTTCAGAACTGCCTCAATTCTTCGTGGCATAGATTCAACAAGGTGCTGGAAGCATTCCTCAGGGAGTTTGGTCCATATTGACATGATGGCATCACACAGTTGCCGCAGATTTGTCGGCTGCACATCCATGATGCGAATCTCCCGTTCCACCACATCCCAAAGATGCTCTATTGGATTGAGATCTGGTGACTGTGGAGGCCATTTGAGTACAGCGAACTCATTGTCATGTTCAAGAAACCAGTCTGAGATGATTCCAGCTTTATGACATGGCGCATTATCCTGCTGAAAGTAGCCATCAGAAGTTGGGTACATTGTGGTCATAAAGGGATGGACATGGTCAGCAACAATACTCAGGTAGGCTGTGGCGTTGCAACGATGCTCAATTGGTACCAAGGGGCCCAAAGAGTGCCAAGAAAATATTCCCCACACCATGACACCACCACCACCAGCCTGAACCGTTGATACAAGGCAGGATGGATCCATGCTTTCATGTTGTAGACGCCAAATTCTGACCCTACCATCCGAATGTCGCAGCAGAAATCGAGACTCATCAGACCAGGCAACGTTTTTCCAATCTTCTATTGTCCAATTTCGATGAGCTTGTGCAAATTGTAGCCTCAGTTTCCTGTTCTTAGCTGAAAGGAGTGGCACCCGGTGTGGTCTTCTGCTGCTGTAGCCCATCTGCCTCAAAGTTCGACGTACTGTGCGTTCAGAGATGCTCTTCTGCCCACCTTGGTTGTAACGGGTGGTTATTTGAGTCACTGTTGCCCTTCTATCAGCTCCAACCAGTCTGGCCATTCTCCTCTGACCTCTGGCATCAACAAGGCATTTCCGCCCACAGAACTGCCGCTCACTGGATGTTTTTTCTTTTTCGGACCATTCTCTGTAAACCCTAGAGATGGTTGTGCGTGAAAATCCCAGTAGATTAGCAGTTTCTGAAATACTCAGACCAGCCCTTCTGGCACCAACAATCATGCCACGTTCAAAGTCACTCAAATCACCTTTCTTCCCCATACTGATGCTCGGTTTGAACTGCAGGAGATTGTCTTGACCATGTCTCCATGCCTAAATGCACTGAGTTGCCGCCATGTGATTGGCTGCTTAGAAATTAAGTGTTTACGAGCAGTTGGACAGGTGTACCTAATAAAGTGGCCGGTGAGTGTATATATATATATATATATATATATATAATTGAATAATAAATAATAAATTGTATTATCCTTAAAGCCTTGTTTACATGGAGTAAACACCATGGAAGAAAAATAAAGTCAAACAAACAAATTATTATTGGTAGATGATCATCTTTTTCCCTTTAAAGCGGATGTTTATAGAAAGACCCATCTTGAGTTTACATGAGGTCAGTCTGTACACAGCGTCAGGAATAGAGTGTGTGTGAATCAGACAGGAAGTCTGTGTGTGTGTGTGTGTGTGTGTATGTGTGCTCGTGTTTATATTACATTGTGGGGACCAAATGTCCCCACAAGTATAGTAAAACCTGAAATCACCTACATTGTGGGGACCAGCCAGCGGTCCCCATGAGGAAAACAGCGTATAAATCACACTAAGTAATGTTTTTTGAAAATGTAAAAATGCAGAATGTCTCCTGTGATGGGTAGGTTTAGGGACAGGGGCAGTGTAAGGGGACAGAATATATAGTTTGTACGGTATAAAAATCATTACGCCTATGGAGAGTCCCCACAAAGATAGCGAACCAGACATGTGTGTGTGTGTGAGTGTGTTTGTGTGTGTGTTTTAGTGAGAGAGAGAGAGAGAGAGAGAGAGAGAGAGAGAGAGAGACTTTGACTTTTAATGCAATTTATTTCACCATTAAAAACTTGTTAACATCTAAAAAACATAATTTTTTATCAAAACATTACCATTTAAAAAAGAGATCTTCGCCTTCTATAAAAATTAAACTTTACCATATTAAAATAAATTAACCATATTAACTTTTTGTACTTCCATTTCTATTTTATAAGCCTTCCAAATGGCCAACTTTGCTTGCCCAACCAAAAAATTTGCAAAAGTACAGATTCCCAGATACAGAGAGAGAGTGAGTGAGTGAGTGAGTGAGCGAGTGTGTGTGTGTGTGTGGATTCAGAGTGTCACCCGCTGCCCACAACATGTCACAACAGATCCAATCTGAGCACTAAGAATCACTACAGTCTCACACACCGTCTTTACCAAAAAACAAACACAAGATGCTGCTCAACCTAATCATAACTCATCCAGAAATGTTCACAGTCTATATTACTGCATTACAATGTTAAAATATTTTATTTATTATTATTATTACAGTGTGAAATTATGCTTTGCTTATTTACAAATTAGATTATTACTATATTTTAATTCTTACATTTTGAACCCTACTGATGAGGTTTTTATGTTTTTGAAAGATGCTCTTCTGCTCACCAAGGCTGCATTTATTTGATTAGAAATACAAGAAAAAAATGTGAAATATTATTACAATTTAAAACCGCTGTTTTCTATGTGAATATACAGTAAAGTGTAATTTATTCCTGTGATCAAAGCTGAATGTTCATCATCATTACTCCAGTCTTCAGTGTCACATGATCCTTCAGAAATCAGGATAATATGATGATTTGATGATCAAGAAACATTTATGATTATTAATAATGTTGAAAAACAGTTGTGCTGCTTCATATTAAACCGTTATTTTTTTCTCATGATTCTTTGATGAATAGAAAGTTCAAAAGAACAGCATTTTATTTAAAACATAAATCTTTTGTAAAATTATAAAAGTGATTGTATCATGTATTAAAATGTATCATATTTTTGATCATAGAAATGCAGCCTTGGTGAGCAGAAGAAAATCAAAATGCAATTTAAACCTGGAAATAAATAATGCTTTAGCATTTTGAAAAAATGTAAAGTAAAACAGAAAATTCAAGTCACGTGATTATAACTAATTCACTTACAAATAATGATTTTTTATCTTTCAGATTGAGCTTGAATTGTGTTCATTTAAATGTTCACTGAAAATCAGCTCCTCAACTCAAGGCCACACACACACACACACACACACAGAAGCGCAGCTGCAGGTCAAACACACACTCTCAGGACGGCCAGGTGCTCCGAGTCCATCCGAACCGTGATGACATCACCTGCGGATTCACCGGATCACGAGCGGATCGGGGGGTGTGTGTGTGTGTGTGTGTGTGAACCGTCGAGTCCTTCGATCTCAGCCGAGTCACGGAAACCACGGCGGCACAAACAGATGGAGGCGAGTGACCTAAATTAACGGCCACTCCGACACACTCCGAGTCACTCGCCTTGTGTGTGTGTGTGTGTGTGTGTGTGTGAGAGAGAGAAAGAAGGTTAATTACCTCCTCGTCCTTCACTGTCGGCCGGTTTCACCTGGATGGGCCGGTTCATCTGAATAAGAAAGAGAGAGAGTTGTTAGAAAAGCATGTGTGTGTGTTTGTGTGTGTGTGTGAGAGAGAGTATGGGTGTGTGTGAGTGTATGTGAGAATGAGTGTGTGTGAGTGTGAGAATGAGTGTGTGTGAGTGAGTGAGTGAGTGAGTGAGTGAGTGTGTGTGTGTATGAGAGTTAAGAGTATGTTGATGCCTTTAGAGTCACAAGAGTTTCAGATAAATAAAACAAATCACACACATGCACATGAACACATATCATGAGTGAATGAGTGAGTGAGTGAGAGAGAGAGAGTGTGTGTGTGTGTGTGTGTGTGTGTAAGTGAGTGAGTGAGTGTGAGAGAGAGAGTGAGTGTGTGTGTGTGAGTGAGTCAGTGAGTGAGTGAGTGAGTGTGAGAGAGA
>JAULUF010000078.1:2842500-2862500 GCA_031834385.1 Semotilus atromaculatus | reverse complement strand
CTCCTGTGTCACCTCCACACACTCGTCTGTCTCTCTATTACTCCTCCTGTTCTCCTGTGTCACCTCCACACACTCGTCTGTCTCTCTATTACTCCTCCTGTTCTCCTGTCTCACCTCCACACACTCGTCTGTCTCTCTATTACTCCTCCTGTTCTCCTGTCTCACCTCCACACACTCGTCTGTCTCTCTATTACTCCTCCTGTTCTCCTGTCTCATCTCCACACACTCGTCTGTCTCTCTATTACTCCTCCTGTTCTCCTGTCTCACCTCCACACACTCGTCTGTCTCTCTATTACTCCTCCTGTTCTCCTGTCTCACCTCCACACACTCGTCTGTCTCTCTATTACTCCTCCTGTTCTCCTGTCTCACCTCCACACACTCGTCTATCTCTCTATTACTCCTCCTGTTCTCCTGTCTCATCTCCACACACTCGTCTGTCTCTCTATTACTCCTCCTGTTCTCCTGTCTCACCTCCACACACTCGTCTGTCTCTCTATTACTCCTCCTGTTCTCCTGTCTCATCTCCACACACTCGTCTGTCTCTCTATTACTCCTCCTGTTCTCCTGTGTCACCTCCACACACTCGTCTGTCTCTCTATTACTCCTCCTGTTCTCCTGTCTCACCTCCACACACTCGTCTGTCTCTCTATTACTCCTCCTGTTCTCCTGTCTCACCTCCACACACTCGTCTGTCTCTCTATTACTCCTCCTGTTCTCCTGTCTCATCTCCACACACTCGTCTGTCTCTCTATTACTCCTCCTGTTCTCCTGTCTCACCTCCACACACTCGTCTGTCTCTCTATTACTCCTCCTGTTCTCCTGTGTCACCTCCACACACTCGTCTGTCTCTCTATTACTCCTCCTGTTCTCCTGTCTCACCTCCACACACTCGTCTGTCTCTCTATTACTCCTCCTGTTCTCCTGTCTCACCTCCACACACTCGTCTGTCTCTCTATTACTCCTCCTGTTCTCCTGTCTCATCTCCACACACTCGTCTGTCTCTCTATTACTCCTCCTGTTCTCCTGTCTCACCTCCACACACTCGTCTGTCTCTCTATTACTCCTCCTGTTCTCCTGTCTCACCTCCACACACTCGTCTGTCTCTCTATTACTCCTCCTGTTCTCCTGTCTCACCTCCACACACTCGTCTGTCTCTCTATTACTCCTCCTGTTCTCCTGTCTCACCTCCACACACTCGTCTGTCTCTCTATTACTCCTCCTGTTCTCCTGTCTCACCTCCACACACTCGTCTGTCTCTCTATTACTCCTCCTGTTCTCCTGTCTCACCTCCACACACTCGTCTGTCTCTCTATTACTCCTCCTGTTCTCACCTCCACACACTCGTCTGTCTCTCTATTACTCCTCCTGTTCTCCTGTCTCACCTCCACACACTCGTCTGTCTCTCTATTACTCCTCCTGTTCTCCTGTCTCACCTCCACACACTCGTCTGTCTCTCTATTACTCCTCCTGTTCTCCTGTCTCACCTCCACACACTCGTCTGTCTCTCTATTACTCCTCCTGTTCTCCTGTTCTCCTGTTCTCACCTCCACACACTCGTCTGTCTCTCTATTACTCCTCCTGTTCTCCTGTCTCACCTCCACACACTCGTCTGTCTCTCTATTACTCCTCCTGTTCTCCTGTCTCATCTCCACACACTCGTCTGTCTCTCTATTACTCCTCCTGTTCTCCTGTCTCACCTCCACACACTCGTCTGTCTCTCTATTACTCCTCCTGTTCTCCTGTCTCACCTCCACACACTCGTCTGTCTCTCTATTACTCCTCCTGTTCTCCTGTCTCACCTCCACACACTCGTCTGTCTCTCTATTACTCCTCCTGTTCTCCTGTCTCACCTCCACACACTCGTCTGTCTCTCTATTACTCCTCCTGTCTCACCTCCACACACTCGTCTGTCTCTCTATTACTCCTCCTGTTCTCCTGTCTCACCTCCACACACTCGTCTGTCTCTCTATTACTCCTCCTGTTCTCCTGTCTCACCTCCACACACTCGTCTGTCTCTCTATTACTCCTCCTGTTCTCCTGTCTCACCTTCACACACTCGTCTGTCTCTCTATTACTCCTCCTGTCTCACCTCCACACACTCGTCTGTCTCTCTATTACTCCTCCTGTTCTCCTGTCTCACCTCCACACACTCGTCTGTCTCTCTATTACTCCTCCTGTGCTCCTGTCTCACCTCCACACACTCGTCTGTCTCTATATTACTCCTCCTGTTCTCCTGTCTCACCTCCACACACTCGTCTATCTCTCTATTACTCCTTCTGTTCTCCTGTCTCACCTCCACACACTTGTCTGTCTCTCTATTACTCCTCCTGTTGTCCTGTCTCACCTCCACACACTCGTCTGTCTCTCTATTACTCCTCCTGTTCTCCTGTCTCACCTCCACACACTCATCTGTCTCTCTATTACTCCTCCTGTGCTCCTGTCTCACCTCCACACACTCGTCTGTCTCTCTATTACTCCTCCTGTGCTCCTGTCTCCCCTCCACACACTCGTCTGTCTCTCTATTACTCCTCCTGTTCTCCTGTCTCACCTCCACACATTCGTCGGTCTCTCTATTACCCCTCCTGTTCTCCTGTCTCACCTCCACACACTCGTCTTTCTCTCTATTACTCCTCCTGTTCTCCTGTCTCACCTCCACACACTCGTCTGTCTCTCTATTACTCCTCCTGTGCTCCTGTCTCACCTCCACACACTCGTCTGTCTCTCTATTACTCCTCCTGTTCTCCTTTCTCACCTCCACACACTCGTCTGTCTCTCTATTACTCCTGTTCTCCTGTGTCACCTCCACACACTCGTCTATTTCTCTATTACTCCTCCTGTGCTCCTGTCTCACCTCCACACACTCGTCTGTCTCTCTATTACTCCTGTTCTCCTGTGTCACCTCCACACACTCGTCTATCTCTCTATTACTCCTCCTGTTCTCCTGTCTCACCTCCACACACTCGTCTGTCTCTCCATTACTCCACCAGCGCTGATGCTCAGTGGTTCTCCGCTACTCCTGTTACATTATATTTCAACACTTCTACAGTACAGAAGAGACAAGATAAGACTAGACCAGACGCGACAAGAAGAAATGAGAGAGACGATAAAAGATTGGAGAAGATACAAGAAGTAAAGATAAGAGAAGAAAAGACACAAGAAGATAAGACACAAGAGATGAGGAAGAAGAGAAAAGATTAAACGATGGACACATGCCACAAGGCAAGAAGATAAGAGAAGAACCCCTCAGCTCTTTTAAAAGAATAATTAACAGCTGCCTAAGAGCGTCATGACACACATGACATTTGCATTTACCTGCTCACAGGACGCTCTCTCTTTACCGTGCCGAGTGTGTGTGAGATGCCCGCTCTTTCAAATTGCCTGTCATGTCCTGTGGAGCGTGGAGAGGCCAGCCCGTCTCAGACACACACACAGCGACGCATGCGGTGTGTGTGTGGAGGCTGCTGTCAGGTTAAATGCAGCAGGAGGGTGTGAGGGATATTTTTAGATTGCAGCAGGTTCCCTTCAGGAAGAAGAAAATGAGTAAAACGATTTCAGAACATCATTTTCTGTTCTGTGCATGTGTCATCTATGAAGAGACGGCGCCAACTCCTGCGAAGACTTCAGATGACGCAAACTCTGAATCAACATGCACCAATGCTACATTTTGTAAATGTCAATCATTTGTTAACAAACAAGTATTCATTACTTTAATTAGCTCATTGTTTCTGCATTAAATTATTACATTGTTTAAATTTTTTTTTAGCTAACTGTGATTTTGCATAATTATGTACATTTTTGAAATGCATAAATTAAGCATAGCATCAGTTCTGACAGGTCACGTTAGTCAACTCGCATCAGTGACTCGCTGATCCACGTCTATCTATAGGAATACGACGCCTATCAATGTATTCATATATAACTCCTTCAGTATTATCAGCAGCGATCAAGTTTCTCAGGAGCGAATTACCCTCCTCCCTCCCTAGCTCCACCTGTCCAGTCAGGATTACCCTCCTCCCTCCCTAGCTCCACCTGTCCAGTCAGGATTACCCTCCTCCCTCCCTAGCTCCACCTGTCCAGTCAGGATTACCCTCCTCCCTCCCTAGCTCCACCTGTCCAGTCAGGATTACCCTCCTCCCTCCCCAGCTCCACCTGTCCAGTCAGGATTACCCTCCTCCCTCCCCAGCTCCACCTGTCCCAGTCAGGATTACCCTCCTCCCTCCCCAGCTCCACCTGTCCAGTCAGGATTACCCTCCTCCCTCCCCAGCTCCACCTGTGTCAGTCAGGATTACCCTCCTCCCTCCCCACCTCCACCTGTCTCAGTCAGGATTACCCTCCTCCCTCCCCAGCTCCACCTGTCCAGTCAGGATTACCCTCCTCCCTCCCTAGCTCCACCTGTCTCCAGTCAGGATTACCCTCCTCCCTCCCCAGCTCCACCTGTGTCAGTCAGGATTACCCTCCTCCCTCCCCAGCTCCACCTGTGCAGTCAGGATTACCCTCCTCCCTCCCTAGCTCCACCTGTCTCCAGTCAGGATTACCCTCCTCCCTCCCCAGCTCCACCTGTCCAGTCAGGGTTACCCTCCTCCCTCCCCAGCTCCTCCTGTCTCAGTCAGGATTACCCTCCTCCCTCCCCAGCTCCACCTGTCCAGTCAGGGTTACCCTCCTCCCTCCCCAGCTCCACCTGTGTCAGTCAGGATTACCCTCCTCCCTCCCCAGCTCCACCTGTGTCAGTCAGGATTACCCTCCTCCCTCCCCAGCTCCACCTGTCTCAGTCAGGATTACCCTCCTCCCTCCCCAGCTCCACCTGTCCAGTCAGGGTTACCCTCCTCCCTCCCCAGCTCCACCTGTGTCAGTCAGGATTACCCTCCTCCCTCCCCAGCTCCACCTGTGTCAGTCAGGATTACCCTCCTCCCTCCCCAGCTCCACCTGTCTCAGTCAGGATTACCCTCCTCCCTCCCCAGCTCCTCCTGTCTCAGTCAGGATTACCCTCCTCCCTCCCCAGCTCCTCCTGTCTCAATCAGGATTACCCTCCTCCCTCCCCAGCTCCACCTGTCCCAGTCAGGATTACCCTCCTCCCTCCCCAGCTCCTCCTGTCTCAGTCAGGATTACCCTCCTCCCTCCCCAGCTCCTCCTGTCTCAGTCAGGATTACCCTCCTCCCTCCCCAGCTCCCCCTGTCCAGTCAGGATTACCCTCCTCCCTCCCCAGCTCCACCTGTCCAGTCAGGGTTACCCTCCTCCCTCCCCAGCTCCTCCTGTCTCAGTCAGGATTACCCTCCTCCCTCCCCAGCTCCACCCGTCCAGTCAGGATTACCCTCCTCCCTCCCCAGCTCCACCTGTCTCAGTCAGGATTACCCTCCTCCCTCCCCAGCTCCACCCGTCCAGTCAGGGTTACCCTCCTCCCTACGCAGCTCCACCTGTCCAGTCAGGATTTGGCATTCTGATTCCCCCTGAATCAGACTAAAATTATTTAATAGGCTCTATGCACTAACACTGCTGACGTATTTCTGGTAGAATCTCAGCCAGCGTCTTTACTTCTGCATAGTGCGTTCTATAGCGAAGTGTACTAGCGGCAAAACTTTAATAAAATTAATTTTCTCAGAAACTGAGACAACGATTTTAGAAACTGATTCGCTAGTCGGATTTTGCATGATATGAGAGAATTATCACCCTCAAAGTTGTCGATGTAGCTTGAAATATATAATTTAAAGCCCTTCTGTTTCTTACTCTTATGTGTGACATATAACTGCCTCACAATATTGTTAACATCATTCACGTCAACCACGGGAAGTTCTTGTAAACAGCGAGTGTAATTTGCCATTATCTCCACCTAATGCAAAAACGGCTTCTGACGCAGCACCGGATGTAACTGGGCGGGTAACTGGGACACAGAAGCGATCGTGCATAGAGCCTATTATGTTGTAAATTCAAATTAAGGATATATGCATTACATTCATGTTGGTTCTGTTCTGTTTAACCTAAGGGGGGGTTATTGCCCAGAACAGAACCATACCACCAATCCTAACTGTATGCTAATTGTCAACCGTATTTGACAATAGTGGTCCTGACACGACAGCCATCGGCACTGATCCTCAACAAACTCTTCTCCATACCGACGTTATGACTCCAAATTACAACCAGATGGAACTGGATAATATTCTGATTGTTCTGATCAAATCTGACCTCTGACCTGTAATGCTGCCTGAATCATAATCATACACTGTTGGTTCGTTGGCCAGAGGAGAACTGAGCAACTGAGTCTGGTTTCTCCCAAGGTTTTTTTTCTCCATTCTGTCACTGATGGAGTTTTGGTTCCTTGCCACTGTTGCCTTGGCTTTTGGCTTGCTTAGTTGGGGACATTTAAATATTCAAAAATATTATTGATCTGCCTTACTTAAGGTGGATGATAACGCAATTTTCTTCTAGAAACAAACTTTGTTGTATTATTTTCATGTTATCACTGTGAAGCTGCTTTGATACACTCTGTATTGTAAAAAGCGCTATATAAATAAAGGTGACTTGACTGACAAAACTTAGACAGTTTCCTCTGATAACAGATCACTCAAATACTCATAATATGGACTCATGCACTTTCTGTAAAGCTGCTTTGAAATGATGTGCATTGTGAAATAAATGTGAATTGAATTGAATCTTTCTCACTGGTGAAACTCTCACGCTCGCGCAGTCATGTTCGGTGTCCCACCCACAGCGTCTACAATCCTGCCGGTGTGTTTAGGCGTCACCGCAGCGGGTCGGCCCGGTCAGAGACGCCCGGCTGCTCTATAAAGCTCAGGATGGATGGGCATATAGATCACAGCAGGAGAGAGACGCCACACACTACATTAGCTTTATGGGCCTTTTCTCTGCCGGAGAAAGAGACGCCGGCACACACACACACACACACACACACACACACACGACTAACAGATGATTCACAGAGACTGGAGACTTTATGAGGGACAGAGGTGAGAGAGACAAACACAGACGAATGAGACACGAGAGGAGAGAGGGAGTGAGATGAAACAAAAAAAGTGTCACACATTTTAAAGCATTACAAAGATCTGAATCCTGAACAAAGTCCGACTCAGTCAGCTGGTTCTGAGTTACTAACCTGACTAACTCTACTAACACTAACCAGAACATCGAAATAAATCAAATGATCAAAACAAGCTAAAAATACACATCTTGGTACATTGGGATCAGGAACATTTTATTTATAATAGGGCTTCATAACGATTAATCGCGACTAATCGTTTGCAGAAATAAAAGTTTTTGTTTACATCATATATGTGTGTGTAATTTGTATAATAATTATGTATACATAAATACACAAACATGCATATATAATTTTAAGAAAAATATCTATTTACATATTAAGTATTTATAATTATATATAATATAAATTATATTTAAATATAAAAATTTATATAAATATGTAAATATTTTTTAAATATATACATGCATGTGTGTGTATTTATAAATACATAATTATTTTACTCAGTACACACATATATTTTACAACAAAAACTTTTATTCTGCAAACGATTAGTCGCGATTAATCGTTATGCAGCCCTAATTTATAATGCGCTTTTCTTAATCCCAAAGTGCAACAGAGGAATAAAACAAAAACAACAAGGAGAATACAACAAATTAATTAAAAACACCCTTAAATAAATGAGTCTTAAGTGTCCCAACGTTGGTGTGTTTCTGATGTGAATATAAAGCACATTCCATAGCTTGGGGCTTTGAATAAAAAAGCTCTTTCCCCCATTAACTCATTCTTGAGTTAAAACACAAAGTAAATTACAATTCTATCAAACTCTAAAATCTACAATCTCCAGATTGTCAGAGAGACAAAGCAGAGACGGATCCTGAAGTACATTCATTATTATTTTTCCTGCTCATATAAATGCTTTTGTTTGTCATGCCAATAAAGCTCATTTGAATTTAATTGAAACTGGAAGTGAATAGAAAAGAGATGCGATGAAGCCAGGTGAGAAGAGAAATGAAGAGAAGAAATAAAATTAAGAAATTAGAAAAGATGAAAAGAGAATAAACAAGTGGAGACAGGAAAAGAAGAGATGATACATCAAGAGACGAGACAAGATGAGATGAAAAGATAACAAACGAGTAGAGATGAGAAAAACATGAGAAAAAGAACAGACAAGATGAGAAGAAAAGAGGAGAGACGTAAAGAGCAGATGAGAATATACTAGAGAAAAGAAAGAGATAAACAGAGAGAGATCAGCGAGTCAAAGATCCCAGACAAACACATGAAGAGAAGAGAGAAGAAGAACAAGAGATGAGAAGAATATTTCACGAGAACAGCCACACTGACAACACGCCTGTAAAAACTCTCTCTCACACACACACACACACACACGAGCGATCTCACATTAATCTGACTGATAAATATAACACTCAGCACTTTGATGAAGTGCCACAATTATTGTGATGACGAATGTGTGTGTGAAGATAAACGAGTGGATTTGCCCTTGATACAGGAGCAGATCTCGGCACAGAGGAACGCGCTCATTACCAAACACCAGTCCATCTAACACAGATGCGCTCGTGATGACGAACGACCGGCGTGAAATACACACACACACACACACACACACACACACACACACACACACACACACACACACACACACACACACGATGAGCCTCCACCAAACCGATCCTGGACATCAATGATGGCATGATGACACATCCAAAGAGCCGAAACGATGTTCATCCGTAATGTATCATAAAAGAGTTTGGTTGGGAATCGAATACTTGACGTCAGGAATCAGATACTAGTTATAAGATTTAAATGTCGATTCCTTTGTGAGCATTTCAATATGACTTGTGCCAGACTATATCTGTGCTGCGAACAGAAAAAGTTATTTTAATGTGATTTTAAACTATTCAAGTGTGAGTTTTCAGTTCTGCAGGCATGTGTAACTATATTGTGCAGCTCTTAAAGGGACAGCAGTCTAATATTCCTGCTAATATTCCTAATATATTTTATTTATAAAGTGCAGTGTTATTTTACATTTGAGTACAGTTTCTGTACCTGAATACCTGACAATCTTAACACACTTTATTTTAATCATATCTTTGTTCAGGTGTATCTATTTGTGGCGATTGCTAATTTGTTTACTTGTCTTTAATAATGCTTGAAATGTATATTAGTCAGGCTAGTTGTTTTTCTATAGTATTTTAAAACCATAGGCAAACGCTCCTTGTGTAAGTGTTCTTTGATTTGTGTTCAGGATATTCAACTACAATAAATCGACTAAATGTGAATGATATCTTTTTTACCTTATTGGAATCGAAAAGCAGAATCGAAATCGTAATCGTTAAAATTCAAACGATACCCAACCCTATAAATGAAACATGTAGCTTCAGTTTTAGTGTATTTCTGAAGTGGCGTATCAACAGCTGCAACATGATTAGCATCGCCTGCGGATCAGATGAGAATAAAGCAGCAGAAACGCTGAGATTCGGATGAGATGAGAATAAAGCAGCAGAAACGCTGAGATTCGGATGAGATGAGAATAAAGCAGCAGAAACGATGAGATGAGAATAAAGCAGCAGAAACGCTGAGATTCGGATGAGATGAGAATAAAGCAGCAGAAACGCTGAGATTCGGATGAGATGAGAATAAAGCAGCAGAAACGCTGAGATTCGGATGAGATGAGAATAAAGCAGCACAAACACTGAGATTCGGATGAGATGAGAATAAAGCAGCAGAAACGCTGAGATTCGGATCAGATGAGAATAAAGCAGCAGAAACGCTGAGATTCGAATCAGATGAGAATAAAGCAGCAGAAACGCTGAGATTCGGATGAGATGAGAATAAAGCAGCAGAAACGCTGAGATTCGGATGAGATGAGAATAAAGCAGCAGAAACACTGAGATTCGGATGAGATGAGAATAAAGCAGCAGAAACGCTGAGATTCGGATCAGATGAGAATAAAGCAGCAGAAACGCTGAGATTCGAATCAGATGAGAATAAAGCAGCAGAAACGCTGAGATTCGGATGAGATGAGAATAAAGCAGCAGAAACGCTGAGATTCGGATGAGATGAGAATAAAGCAGCAGAAACGCTGAGATTCGGATGAGATGAGAATAAAGCAGCAGAAACGCTGAGATTCGGATCAGATGAGAATAAAGCAGCAGAAACGCTGAGATTCGGATCAGATGAGAATAAAGCAGCAGAAACGCTGAGATTCGGATGAGATGAGAATAAAGCAGCAGAAACGCTGAGATTCGGATGAGATGAGAATAAAGCAGCAGAAACGCTGAGATTCGGATCAGATGAGAATAAAGCAGCAGTAACGCTGAGATTCGGATCAGATGAGAATAAAGCAGCAGAAACACTGAGATTCGGATGAGATGAGAATAAAGCAGCAGAAACGCTGAGATTCGGATGAGATGAGAATAAAGCAGCAGAAACGCTGAGATTCGGATCAGATGAGAATAAAGCAGCAGAAACGCTGAGATTCGGATGAGATGAGAATAAAGCAGCAGAAACGCTGAGATTCGGATGAGATGAGAATAAAGCAGCAGAAACGCTGAGATTCGGATGAGATGAGAATAAAGCAGCAGAAACGCTGAGATTCGGATGAGATGAGAATAAAGCAGCAGAAACGCTGAGATTCGGATCAGATGAGAATAAAGCAGCAGAAACGCTGAGATTCGAATCAGATGAGAATAAAGCAGCAGAAACGCTGAGATTCGGATGAGATGAGAATAAAGCAGCAGAAACGCTGAGATTCGGATGAGATGAGAATAAAGCAGCAGAAACACTGAGATTCGGATGAGATGAGAATAAAGCAGCAGAAACGCTGAGATTCGGATCAGATGAGAATAAAGCAGCAGAAACGCTGAGATTCGAATCAGATGAGAATAAAGCAGCAGAAACGCTGAGATTCGAATCAGATGAGAATAAAGCAGCAGAAACGCTGAGATTCGGATGAGATGAGAATAAAGCAGCAGAAACGATGAGATGAGAATAAAGCAGCAGAAACGCTGAGATTCGGATGAGATGAGTATAAAGCAGCAGAAACGCTGAGATTCGGATCAGATGAGAATAAAGCAGCAGAAACGCTGAGATTCGGATGAGATGAGAATAAAGCAGCAGAAACGCTGAGATTCGGATCAGATGAGAATAAAGCAGCAGAAACACTGAGATTCGGATCAGATGAGAATAAAGCAGCAGAAACGCTGAGATTCGGATGAGATGAGAATAAAGCAGCAGAAACGCTGAGATTCGGATGAGATGAGAATAAAGCAGCAGAAACGCTGAGATTCGGATCAGATGAGAATAAAGCAGCAGAAACACTGAGATTCGGATGAGATGAGAATAAAGCAGCAGAAACGCTGAGATTCGGATCAGATGAGAATAAAGCAGCAGAAACACTGAGATTCGGATCAGATGAGAATAAAGCAGCAGAAACACTGAGATTCGGATCAGATGAGAATAAAGCAGCAGAAACGCTGAGATTCGGATGAGATGAGAATAAAGCAGCAGAAACGCTGAGATTCGGATGAGATGAGAATAAAGCAGCAGAAACGCTGAGATTCGGATCAGATGAGAATAAAGCAGCAGAAACGCTGAGATTCGGACGAGATGAGAATAAAGCAGCAGAAACGCTGAGATTCGGATGAGATGAGAATAAAGCAGCAGAAACACTGAGATTCGGATGAGATGAGAATAAAGCAGCAGAAACACTGAGATTCGGATCAGATGAGAATAAAGCAGCAGAAACGCTGAGATTCGGACGAGATGAGAATAAAGCAGCAGAAACGCTGAGATTCGGATCAGATGAGAATAAAGCAGCAGAAACGCTGAGATTCGGATCAGATGAGAATAAAGCAGCAGAAACGCTGAGATTCGGATCAGATGAGAATATACAGTTCACAAAGACTTGAATTCAAACAAATGGCTTATACTCTGTAAAAAAATATTTTTTTGAAGTTTTATTGCAGTACATTTAACAAGAATATAATATTTCAGTTTTTCTACTTCAAAATTTCATGTTTTATTCAAAGTGTTACTTGCCTTTTCGTTACAATTATTTCAATGTAAATCTTTTTTTGTGTGTTTTTTTTACTGTAGATGTTATTTTGAAACAACTAATTTCATTATTTGATTATAGTCTCGTAATTTCATACAATGTTTCATAATGAATGAGTCTCTACAGATTGAATCAAGATTCTGTAGAAATGTTATTACAAGATTCTGTAGAAATGTTATATTTAATATTAATATAACTATTCGGCCAAAAGAAAAAAACAGCAGGAAGAAAACAAGTCACGTCGATTTCATCTGTTTAGCACTTTTCGCAATTCATGCTGTTTCAAAGTAGAAATACATGATAGTAATGTTTATAACTTCTTAAATTGCATTTAGCAGATTAGAGCTGGGCGATAATATTTCATATTTTATAATGATGTAAACAATCAAGAGATTTGCTATATACTGTAGTAGTATACATTGCTTTATGCAACTGTGTATGGGAATAAAACTTTATATATTTAGAGCTGTGCAATAATATTGATATTATAAATACATATAAACAATCACTTCAACAAGGCTGAAGGAAAGTTGAGCTTCATTACCCTTATTGCACAGAAATCATATGGTATTTCACAGCAGCACCAGTCAGAATAAGCACGTTTATATTTCTTTTTCTCTTTTTTTATTGTGCAAGTACAACAACATAAAGTGCAAGACTTGGTGCATTTGGTCTGACTGTGTATTTCATCATCAAACTGCCATAGAGGAAAATCTGAGTAGTATTTCAGGCCAAATTCACACTAAACTGTACAGCTGAAATGTGCAAATGCAGCTCAATTATGACTCAATGCAATGAGCTTCCAGCAATAATCTTTCACTGACACAAATATCACAGCGCAGATCGTCTGAGTTCATATTCAGCAAAATTCAGATGTCAATTCAGTTCATTGTCAAGTGTTTAATCCTGTTCTGTACACAGAGTTCAGTCATTTACCGGAGTGACAACCGCATCTATGCACTGTGAACCGAACAACTACCTGTCAATCAGAGATGTTTCTCTCTTTTATAGAAGACCACAGGGAAACGGGTACGAACATGGAGTCATTTGTGTTGTCAGATCTAGACAAACAGCCAAGCACAAAATAAACCGAAATAAATCCAAATGCTTTACATTGAAAACCTACAATTAGATCCTGCTTACTTTAATAGCTTCATAAACTTGATTGCTTCATCAGCCCAAACTGTCAATCATCGCAATTTCGGTAGTGAGTCATCATGATCCGTACAAACAGAATGATCATTTAAGGGACTCACTCCCATATTCAACCGCGATTGTCTCTTTACAGTGTGTATGTGGCCATTGAGACTCTCTAAAACTCGTACCCACATTTCCAGAAAGGTTTAATGGGAGAAAATGGCATTTGTTATGAAAAACCGAGAGAAAAAAAAAAAATCGAGTAAGAGATAAAGAAAGAGAAAATGGCATTTACAAAACAAGCGGGTTCTTATGCAAATACATGCTAATTTATGTATGCATTGCCATGACAGCGGCAGAGGCTGCGTTTGATTGGCAGATGCAGGATTGAGCGAACGGTGAAAGACTTGAGACCGCCTGTTCGTGTTCAACACCGACCGATCTGATCCACGCAGACACACACACACACACACACACTGTCCCGAGGTCACGTGACTCACTCCAGGAGGTTTGTTCTGCAGATAAATGCATAAGCTGCAAAAAAAGTCATAAAAGTTTTCCCAGAGAAAGGCTCTATTTTCAGTCTCTTCAGCCACAGAACAGAATTGCTCTAAATGCTTAAATATTTCACAGAAGACAATATGAATTATGCATCTGTTAACTATACATGTGACTCTTGAAAGTGAAAGAAACAGCAGCTGATCTCTGAGAAACACTGTTGAATAGACAGATCAGATGAATCAGGCAGATTCATATATTCACGCCAAATACTAATTTCTCTAATGCAAAATATAGATATTATTTTCAACTGTAAGTATTTATACATTATGATATTAATATTATCAGTGCTATGTTTCATTTATTAAGCTAATTTAATAAAAATGAAATACATTTATTTAAGTGTCCTTATTTAGTGCCCTAATTTAGGAGTCTCCTAGAATACATTACACATCACCTAACTTCTCAAAGAGTCTGAAAACTGTTTGTTCGAAGATTCAGTCTCTCTAAACCCCGCCTTTTCACAAGCGTACTCTGCTCTGATTGGTCAGATGCTTCAGTCTGTTGTGATTGGTCTACTCTGCTCTGATTGGTTGACTCTCTGATTTGTCAGATGTTCCAGTCTGTTGTGATTGGTCAGATGTTCCAGTCTGTTGTGATTGGTCAGATGGCACAGCCTGCTCTGATTGGTCAGATGGCCCAGTCTGTTGTGATTGGTCTACTCTGTTGAGATTGGTCTACTCTGCTCTGATTGGTCAGATAACCCAGTCTGTTGTGATTGGTCAGTCTGTTGTGATTGGTCTACTCTGCTCTGATTGGTCAGATGGCCCAGTCTGTTGTGATTGGTCTACTCTGTTGTGATTGGTCTACTCTGCTCTGATTGGTCAGATAACCCAGTCTGTTGTGATTGGTCTACTCTGCTCTGATTGGTCAGATGGCCCAGTCTGTTGTGATTGGTCTACTCTGTTGAGATTGGTCTACTCTGCTCTGATTGGTCAGATAACCCAGTCTGTTGTGATTGGTCAGTCTGTTGTGATTGGTCTACTCTGCTCTGATTGGTCAGATGGCCCAGTCTGTTGTGATTGGTCTACTCTGTTGTGATTGGTCTACTCTGCTCTGATTGGTCAGATAACCCAGTCTGTTGTGATTGGTCTACTCTGTTGAGATTGGTCTACTCTGCTCAGATTGGTCAGATAACCCAGTCTGTTGTGATTGGTCAGTCTGTTGTGATTGGTCTACTCTGCTCTGATTGGTCAGATGTTCCAGTCTTTTGTGATTGGTCGACTCTCTGATTGGTCAGATGTTCCGAAAGTTCTTAAAGTTGAGTAAATGTTTTCAGTCCACAGCTCTTCTGTCCTCTGATTCAGGCGCTTCTGTGTGTTTCACAGCGCCAGGATACACCAGGGAGATTCGAATGATTAATGATTGCTCTATTCGTCCAATGGCTAATTAACGAAAGTTAATTATGTCTGCTCGGCACGCGGCGCTCGACTCCCCGTACAGATAACGCTAGGCCGGAAACCGTATCATGCTACGCAGAGAGCCCAGAACCAAACAATGAGATATCAGACGAGAAACATCTGATGAATCATAAATGAAAAGTGAAAGAAAGAGAGAATATCGGTGTCGATGTCTCCTCGACAGAGGACAGTGTTACTGCTCATGTGTGGCTCTTTCAGAGTTCAGGAGACTTACAGGAGAATTTATTTTAATCACATGTGTCTCCAAACAAAATGAGTTAATAGTTGTCATCCAGTAATAGTTCAGAGCTTTACAATGAATTAGGATGGAAGCTCATGATTTGATGAGAAAAGTTTGAGATCATCTTAGCAAATCTGAGACATTCTTGTAATCTTTTCTAGACAAGACACTAATTCTCTATAAAATATCGCTTTGCTACGCTGCAAAATATTATTTTTTAATGATTTATCATCCCAACTTTTTTTATATTTGTAAAATCAACTCACTGTTTTACAGATAACGATATTTTGAGTTTCTGTCGATTAAACCTCTTTTATTGTATTAACTAAAATTTTTTGATTAAATGAGTTAAAAATTAAGGCAAACAGGTTAGTTACTTAGATAAAACAATAATTATTTTCAATGTATCAAGATGTATTCAATGCAGGAGAAAGAGATAAATAAATAAACGCATATGTGATTTTCTTTGGGTTATTCGTTTAACCCTCTGGTGTTCTTTGGACATTTATGACCGAAAAATTTTACGTTTAAATCTTTTTCTTCATCAGAATGGTACAAAACTTGGTAAAGGTTTTGGCAATTGCTGTATGAACACAAAACCCCATCATGGACATGATTATAAAAGGTTAAATAGTCCTGAAAAAAATAGTCACACTTGTGCCAAAAACTAAATCTCACTGAAAGCTCATTTTATGAGAAATCGACCTCAAATTTGGAACACATATTGTTCAGGTTTATGGCTTTGATTTTAGAGAAAATGTGTTTTGGAATATATATATATTTCATATAAACATTGAAAATAGTATTTTTGTGCATTTCTCAATTTTAATTATTTAAAATGTTATAGCCTTTTCTCTTCAGCAATAATCTGCAAGCATCATCTTTAAAAAGAGATCAAACTGACCCAGGGGTGATTAAAACACACACACACACAGACACTCACTCACTCGCGCACACACACACATATTTACATAAAGACGCGCACTCACACACATACTCAGACACACACTCACTCACTCACGCACACACACACACACACACACACACTCACACACTTATTCACTCACTCACTCACGCACACACACACACTCAGTCACTCACACACACACACACACACACTCAGAGACACACTCACTCACTCACACTCAGTCACTCACACACACACACACACACACACACACTCAGAGACACACTCACTCACTCACTCACTCACACACACACTCAGTCACTCACTCACGCACGCACACACGCACACTCAGAGATACTCACTCACACACACACACACTCAGTCACTCGCACACACACACTCATTCACTCACTCACTCACTCACTCACAGAGACACACACTCACTCACACACACACACACACTCAGTCACTCGCACACACACACACACACTCAGTCACTCGCACACACACACACACACTCATTCACTCACTCACGCACGCACACACACATTCAGAGACACACACTCACACACACACACACTCAGTCACTCACACACACACACTCATTCACTCACTCACACACACTCAGAGACACACACTCACTCAGTCACTCGCACACACACATACTCATTCACTCACTCACGCACGCACGCACACACACACTCAGAGACACACACTCACTCACTCACTCACACTCACTCACTCACACACACACACACACACACACTCACTCAAGCACACACACACACACACACACACACACTCACTCAAGCACACACACACACACTCAGTCACACCTGAGAGATTCAGACACTCTGTTTCTCCTCCAGACTGACTCAGTTGTTAAATCTGAAGCTGCTGGTTCACAAGACGAGTCCCTGGAAAGTAAGTATGTATTATCAGGTTTGAGTTTGTCTGGAAGTTGTGAAGTTCTTGGTGTCCTGCTAAATCTGACCACAAACGGGATGCATTCCTCGAGTAGAGTTAAGAGTTCAGCACAGGTGTAACAGGAGTCATAGATCACAACATCTCATCTTTATCTGGGACAGTTTTCTGGCACTCGTGTGAAAGATTAGAGGTGAACTCACTCCTTCATCGTGATTGGCTGATGCTCTGCTGGTCTTCGGGGAGTCGTCCCAGTTTTTTCACTCCGCGTTCAGCCAATCACAGTTCGCCTGTCCAATCGGTGTTTAGATTTCCCAGCTGGCATTGCGGCAGCGTGTGTGTTGTTGTTTGAGAGTGTAAAGCTCCTCTCATCTCATCGTTTGTGTCTCTTTTTCTCTCCTACTTCACAATTGTTGTGCTTACAATATTCGCCGTGGCTTTTACATTTGCGTTTATTGCGTGGGAGATTAACACACTCTGATGGCGTTTCATGATCACAAACAACAGCAACACAACATGACGTCTGCAGGTTTTCCACTTTATCATCTTTGTGTTATAACTTGTTCCAGAAGCATTTCTGATGGTAGTTTTTTAGTGACATCACTAACCCTAAAATTTACATAAACCCCACCATCGGGAACACGATTTATAGATTATCAAGACAGAATATGCAAATCAATGACTAGATGATAACTACACATAAGCTACCTAAATCCATAAACTAACCATTCAGAAATGTTGTCTACATTTCTGACTTCGGTTTGAACATAAAAGGCTAAAAGTTTTTAACATTTTCCTGCATGTCTGTGTGAGTGCAAGCTCTTGAAGCTCCGCCCCCTGTGCCGGGAGCAGAAGCTCATTTGCATTTAAAGGGACAGACATAAAAACAGTGCATTATTGTTCACCCTCAAAAGTGACAACTTTAACATGCTAAATCTGTGGGATATTTGGAGCTAAAACTTCACATACACACTCTGGGGACATCAGAGACTTTATACCACATTTTGTTCTTAATGAATCTATATTATCTAGACAATATTATAAGGCATTATAAATTCTAACGCAGCGCCACAGATGCATAATGAAATGTTAAATGACTGTTGCATAGGGCTGCACAAAATATTGAAATTATCGAAATATCACAAATATATATATATATTGCGATATGCATATATTGCGAGTCATGATCAAAAGAGAGAAAATCACTCTGTCATGCTCTTGGCTGAATAACTTTTGTAGCTTTAATAAGAATCAGTGTTTAATTAATAGAGTGAAAGATAAGCAGTGTTTTATTTTCACATTTGATTATTCAGTTTCTGTTGTTAAATTTAGGTTTACACTGATGTTAAAATAACACTTCTCGCTACAGTAAAACACTCTCAGAAGATGTTTTCTAGGCACAGAAAGAATGTGAAACACGTATGTAGGTTATATAATTTTAAATACATTTGAAAGATAATTTAAGTTTATTTTACACACTTTAAGCATTATCGCATCGCATATCGCATTATTTAATGCGTTATCGCATTTTTCTTCAATCCCGTGCAGCGCTACTGTTGCATCTCATTCTGATTCTGTGAATCCGGCAACATGTCAAACTCTATTGAGATAGTTGTGAGTCTCATGTGTGTACGGCTGCGGATGTAGAGCGCCTCGGATCACGTAAACACACACTTCGCATCAGTATTGTGTATTTCTGCCACACTGAGGTCATGTGCTTTGATTTTAAACACAGTCAGGGTAAAAATAGACCAGCGCTGGTGCTCAGTGACAGTGTGTGTGTGTGTGTGTGTGTGTGTGTGTGTGTGTGTGTGTGTGTGTGTGTGTAATTCCTCATGACTTTTGTTCTTGGTTAACGGTGACCTTTAACCCCAGGATATGCTTGTGTTTAGTGACACAAACGATCCTAATTGAGTCTGACTGCGATCACGAGACCAGACATTTACATGGACACACACACGTCTGACGTCTTTACACGGATCCTGATGTAGCAGCTCCAGCTCGTTTCATCACGCGCCTCACTGACCAACACATGTTTTATTCATCCTGTGTGTGTGTGTGTGTGTGTGTGTGTGTGTGTGTGTGTGTGTGTGTGTGTGTGTGTGTGCAAGATAGTGAGATGATGAACTGAACTGGTACATGCACATGTTCCTTACAAGAAGAAACAACACACAACACTAGAAGAGCATTTAATGAGCAACACACACACTCACACACTATCTCTCTCACTCTCTCTCTCACACACACACACACACTCTCTCTCTCTCTCTCGCTCTCTCACACACGCACTCTCTCTCTCTCTCTCTCACACACACACACAAACTCTCTCTCACACACACACTCTCTCTCTCTCGCTCTCACACACACGCTCTCTCTCTCTCTCTCTCTCACACACACAAACTCTCTCTCTCGCTCTCACACACAAGCTCTCTCTCTCTCTCTCACACACAAACTCTCTCTCTCTCTCTCTCACACACACACACACACACACACACACACACAAACTCTCTCTCTCACACACACACACGCACTCTCTCTCTCTCACAGACACACACAAACTCTCTCTCTCACACACACACTCTCTCTCTCACACACACACACACTCTCTCTCTCACACACACACTCTCTCTCTCACACACACACACAGCGAAATTCACTGTCATGCAAGGAAATTTATTATTTTTCATGAAAAAATACAGTATGTTGATTCATACTTTGTTAACACTTTACAATAATTGCAATAACTAACATTAACAGGTCAATGAGAA
>JAULUF010000078.1:2785000-2837500 GCA_031834385.1 Semotilus atromaculatus | reverse complement strand
CACACACATGCATGATTATAGTTTTCAGAGGGCCGACATTTCTGTATTTATTGATTTCATGTCATATTCTAATTTTCTGGGATTTTGAATTTGGGGTTTTCATAAACTGTAATAATCATCAAAATTATAACTTTTGCACGATATTCAAATTTTTCGAGTTTCACCTGTATATGACGATCACAAACACACACTCTTTCATCACAGCGCCATCAGAAACAGCACTAGTGAAGTTTAACGCTTCTAAAACCAGTTCGATAATTTCATTAATAAATCCCGGACACTGGAATAGATAAATGAAAATGATCAATGGATAGATATTTGATAATTTTATTAATGAGAGATTGTCTGCTCTTCACTAAAAAGTAGTGTTGTGCAACGATTAATCACATTACATAATATATGTGTGTATAATTATTTTGTATATATAAATACGCACACATTCATGTATACAGTATATTAAGAAATATTTGCATGTATATTTATACATAATTTATATTATACATAAATAAATAAAAATTCTTAAATATATATACATGCATGTGTGTGTGTGTATTTATATATACAAAATAATTATACACAATACACACACATATATTGTGTAAAAACAAACGTTTATTTTGGATGCGATTAATCGTTGCCCAGCAAAATATAAAGTACTTGATAAATGTCTAGATCACAAACACACACTCAACTTTAACAGCATCAAGTTTGACGCTTTTTTGATCATTTTATTAATGAGATATTGTCTTGTCTTCACCGTGAGATTATAATCCACACTGGAACGACGGCGCTGATAAAAACACCCACAAACACCTCGATCTCACAGCGAATCAGCCGAGCACACACACACACACACGCTAGCGAGCGTCTCCTGCCTCAACGCAGACACCGTGACGAATAATCTGTGTGTGTGGCGTTCTCCCACAGCCAGACGCTTCGTCCCCGAGCTTTCTGAAGCGTGCCAGGTGCATTATGGTTACGGATGAGGCCCAAACAAAGAGCAGCGAGAATAAATCTGAAACAGATGAGGGGACATATTTTAGCATGACACCTCATGTGAGTTTATGGAGCACGACTGACAGACAGAGACGGTCCCAGATGCCCACCTTAATGTCTCATTCTCTCAAAGACAGGCCAGAAACATGATCGAACGCTATTTAGGGCAAATTGTCTCATCGAGCAGGAACATCCGAGGAGGAGACGCCTCGAAGGGCCGACTGGAAATGGATGTAATGCCTCATATTAGACACTTCATTATATACACACACACACACACACATACATACATATATATATATATACACTACCGGTCAAAAGTTTTAGATCAGTAAGATTTTTTATGTTTTTAAATAAGTCTCTTCTGCTCACCAAGGCTGCTTTATTTGATAAAAAAATACAAAAAAAGACAAACAGTAATATTGTGAAATATTATGACAATTTAAAATGACTGTTTTCTATTTTAATATATTTTTAAAATGTAATTTGAAAGCTGAATTTTCAACATCATTACTCCAGTTTTCAGTGTCACATGATCCTTCAGAAATCATTCTAATATGCTGATTTTATGCTCAAAAAAACATAAATTATTATTTTCAATGTTGAAAACAGTCGTGTACCATTTTTTCCCCCAAAATTCTATGAATAGAAAGTTCAAAAGAACAGCATTTATTTAAAATATAATCTTTTCTAACATTATAAATGTCTTTACTGTAACTTTTGATCAATTTAACTCATCCTTGATGAATAAAAGTATTTTCTAATTTCTTTCCCCCAAAAATAAAAATTAAATTCTTACTGACCCCATATACTTTTATTTGTAATTAATGTTACAAAAGCTTTCCATTTCAGATCAATGCTGTTCTTTTGAACTTTCTATTCATCAAAGAATCCTGAAATAAAAATGTAAAAAACTGTTTTCAACATGGATAATAATCATAAATGTTTCTTGAGCATCATATTATAATAATTTCTGTAGGATCATGTGACACTGAAGACTGGAGTAATGATGATGATAAATTCAGATTTGATCACAGGAATAAATTACACTTTACTGTATATTCACATAGAAAACCGCTGTTTTAAATTGTAATAATATTTCACAATATTACTGTTTTTTTTTTTTTTTTAATCAAATAAAGCAGCCTTGGTGAGCAGAAGAGACTTCATTTAAAAACATAAAAAATCTTACCGATCTTAAACTTTTGACCGGTAGTGTATATGTATATATATATATATATATATATATATATATATATATATATATATATATATATATATATATATATATATATATACACACACACACACACACACACACACACAGGTGAAACTCAAAAGATTAGAATATCGTGCAAAAGTTCATGTATTTCAATAATTCGAATTAAAAGGTGAAATTAAATTTTTTTTGTATATATAACTATATACATATGCATGATTATACTTTTCAGAGGGCTGACATTTCTGTATTTAAAATCCTTTTTTTTTTACTGATTTCATGTAATATTCTAATTTTTTGAGATTTTGAATTTGGGGTTTTCATAAGCTGTAATAATCATCAAAATTATAACTTTTGCACGATATTAAAAATTTTTCAAGTTTCACCTGTATATACACTGCCATTCAAAAGTTTGGGATTGGTAAGATTTTTAATGTTTTTAAAAGAAGTCTCTTATGCTCACCAATGTTGCATTTATTTGATTAAAAATACAGTAATATTGTAAAATATTATTCCAATGTAAATGTAAAAAATGTGAATATACAGTAAAGTGTAATTTATTCCTGTGATCAAAGCTGAATGTTCATCATCATTACTCCAGTCTTCAGTGTCACATGATCCTTCAGAAATCAGGATAATATGATGATTTGCTGCTCAAGAAACAATTATGATTATTATCAGTGTTGAAAACAGTTGCGTACAAGTTTTTTTTTTCAGGATTCTTTGATGAATAGAAAGTTCCATTTCATTTATTTGAGCAGAAGAGATTATTTTAAAAACATAAAAAATCGTACCGATCCTAAACTTTTGAACGGCAGTGTATATATGTGTGTGTGTGTGTGTGTGTGTGTGTGTGTACTGTGTGTGTGTGTACTGTGTGTGTCTGTGTACTGTGTGTGTGTGTGTGTGTGTGTGTGTGTGTATGTGTGTGTGTGTGTACTGTGTTTACCACATTCAAAATCATTAAAATGATACTGTAAGACACTTTCAATATTAATATTAGGATAGTGACCATATAAAACATGGTTGTCAGGATCAAGGGACCATGTAGAAGATCTTATTGCAATCTGAGTAATGGTTTGTGTTTCCAGATTTACTGAGAGCGGTCATCCGTTCTGAGAGAACATGCAAAACACAGATGAAATTACACGGCTGCTCGTTCGGTCGCGCTCCTATTAGCGCGCGAGTGCTAATGTTCGCTGTTTGCACTGGCGGATCTACTCCAGTTCACGCTAATTAGCCGTGGAGCCTATAAATAAACAGTACGTCTACGCAGAAGCGTGAAAGCACATGCAAATCTGCTAGCGTGCAGCGGTAATGACATGGATGAAGTCGAGACGCAGTTGTGTTGAACACTGAGGGTTAAAGATGCTAAAACACTGAGGACTGAAACTAGTCTGGAAACGTGACACTGGTGAGAGGATGAGGAAGAAAAAAGAGATGTTATGATGCTCTGGGCAAAGACAAAAAAAAAAAAAATGTAATTATTAAAATGACACAAATTTTTTTTTTCAGTTAGAAAAGTGTATATTAAGTAGACATGCTGCATTTTAATGTTTTATAGGCTTCAAAAGGAATACCATCTATTAAAAAATGGGCCTTAATAAAAAAGCTCCAATTATGTTATTTTAAAGGCTCCTAATGTTGTGTTGCGTCTCCTAGAACAGGTTCACACGCATTAAAGGTCAAAAACACTTTAATTTTCCCATAATTGCACATCTGCTAATTTCTCAGTGTCTGAAACGCTTCGATGAAAGATTCAGTCCCTCTAAGCCCCGCCTCTCTGAGAGCTGCTCTGCTGTGATTGGCCAGAAAGCAAACGCTCATTATCATATCTGAATCTCAGCTCTTGATCACAGTGATACGAACAGTAACGATGGCGTGTGTTTTACCGTATCAATCTCAGAAAACAGCGTCTTCTCGACACGAACAACACGAACCAAACTCTTCAGTCTCAGATACACTAGTGTTTGGGGGCGGGGCTAAGAGACGCTGCTCAGCCAATCAACACCACAGCCTGGCATTATGCTAATTAGCTACACACTTATATAGGAAGTGAGACTGTAATTACAGACGGCTTGTTTCAGCAGTTCAGAATAACTTCTTTCTTTTGGGACACAAAAACTACATTTATCTGCACTTTGATCTGTAAAACTTTGCACACCTTTTACATTTCACAAATAGCTCTAATACACACTACATGAAAGGGAATATCCGAAAAAGCATAATAGGGGCACTTAAAATAAACTTCAGGTCTAAACATTCCTTTAAAGGACAAACATTAAAGACTGTCCTCTGATTCAGCAGAATCTGCTCTGGCACAGATCCTCCATCACACAACCAGCGCAAGAATAACACAGAGTTTATTTAAACATCAGGAATAGCTTTCACACTGGCACTTTCGACCCGAGACTGTGGAGGACAAATATAGTCCGAGTGAGAAAGAAGTGAGTCACTGAAGCCTGAGGACTCGTGTTCAGGCCCGATCACGATCAACACACACACACAGAACACTCGAGGAAACACACACAAATACTACAGCTCTTAAGTCACAATGTGTGTTTCCATTACAGATTTGCGCAAAACTTTTGTTCTTAAATGTCGATAAAAAACGATTGTGAAATCACGGCATTTCCATTAACTGATGTTATGCGACTGAAACGTCATTTTTCCCACTCGCGATAATCATTCCAACAATAATGGCGACGGATGTTGGTGGGTTTATGTATATATCAGCCACTGCACTGGCCATTATTATTAACCGAAGGAGTGTGTGTGTTTGTGTGTGTGTGTGTGTGTGTGTGTGTATCAGCATTGATGTCAGTAAAGCCTCTTATACTGTGAGCGGCTCGTATGAGGAGTTTCTGGTGTTTCTCCTCATTTCTGCTCCAGATCTTGATTGTGGCGTTTCTTTGAGGTTTATAATCCAGTATTCCTGTAATTCTTTTGTCTTTTCTGAGTTTAATAAAGAACTCTGTCTCGTATTCTGTCCAATCACACCGCGTCATCTACGTCAGGCGACTGTAAATGTGCGAAAGTTTCCATTGGAGGTTTGCGGAATATTTATTTTTTGAATTGCCTGAAAAACCTCCTCATGCGAGCGTAAACACTTTTTAGCGATAAATGGGAGTTTTTGCAAAATTGACGTGATTCCATTGGCCGTATTTTCAATTTTCAATTTCAATTTGTGGAATTTGAAGGGTAACGTTACGCGGCTACAGTCAGCATTACTCAATCTCATGAGCATCACTGGCTCACACTGCGTCCCAAAATCAAAGGAAAAACATTAGAAAGTCTTACAAAGAAAGTTTTGAAACCATTAACAGCGATTACAATGCAACATTAGCTTTAATGATCATTAAAAAAAAAATGTCCCCACAAATTCCTCAAATAAATAAAAAAATACATTAACCTGTAAAATGTATTTGTCACTTTGATTTTTGAGCACATATTGAAATTTATATGGTAATCCGTGACCTAAAGTTAGTCTCTTTAAAACAGACACTCATTATTGCAGAAGTGAAAGTTTTAGAAGTGTAATTTCTATAAATAAAAACATTTGTATTTGTCACATCTGTTTACAATAGCTTTTAATCAGTGAAAAATGTATATGTGTTGCCTATATGTGATGTTTTTTTTTTCTGTGACATTTTAAATCACATTGGTCAACTTGTGTTGTTTTATTTGTGCTATTTAAAATAAAGTTGCTATTGTTTTTATACAAAAAAATACATATATTTTACAAAGTAATTTGGACTCTAATCAAAGCCAAATGTCTAAGCAAGTTGTGTTCCAAATTTGAAGTTGATATTACAAAAACTGAGCCTATAAAGTACCGGTACCTAATTTATGATGATTACTAAAATATGCAATATGGAATAAAGGCAATGAAAGGGTTAAAAGGCTATAATAGTATGCATTCATCAATTAAATAAAGAAAATCATTTGATTACAGGAAAAATAATCAATGGGAGTGAGGATTACAAAAACTTTATGAGGGGAAAATGTCTTCTAAAAAGACATTAAACTCATAACTATATTAATATTCTATGTCTAGAATTGATATTATGTAATATATTAAATAAAAACATTAGTTTCGCCGTATTAAATACGTGGGACATTTTTGATCAGTTTTGGTGCAGCATCGGAGGGCAGAGCTTAACTGTCATGTAAATAATATTAAAAACATATTTGAGATCCTAAAACAGACTTCACTCTCTAAATGCAAAAAATATTTTTATGTAATTATGCATGAAACCAGAAATGTGACCCAGACAGGTGTTTTTCTGTATGCGAGGTTGCATGAGTTTCTTAACTCAAATTCAAAGTGTCTCTCAGGAAGTTTCTTTCTCCTGGAGGGTAAATGAATGGCCTTTCCTTCATTCTGTAATTTCAAACATCACAGGTGCCCTCTGGCTTCAGAATGACGAAGCAATGGCATTTCTGAAGGCTAAAGAGACAGGCGGTCTGGGCTGGAAGATATTGCAGTTCTTACACTCCTAAATGTGAGTGAGAGTCTTAGTTTGAGACAGACTGGAGAGTGCAGTTTTACCGGGAGTTTAGATCGATATCACGAACCTGGCAGGAGAACCAGATCTCACGGCTTTCACTGTCAACACAACACACACACACACACACACACACACACACACACACACACACACACAGCCCCCATCCCTAAACCTGCCCATCACACTCACACACACACACACACACTGCCCCTATCCCTAAACCTGCCCATCACACTCACACACACACTGCCCCCATCCTTAAACCTGCCCATCACACTCACACACACACTGCCCCCATCCCTAAACCTGCCCATCACACTCACACACACACACACACTGCCCCCATCCCTAAACCTGCCCATCACACTCACACACACTGCCCCCATCCCTAAACCTGCCCATCAGACTCACACACACACACTGCCCCATCCCTAAACCTGCCCATCACTCACACACACTGCCCCATCCCTAAACCTGCCCATCACACTCACACACACACTGCCCCCATCCCTAAACCTGCCCATCACACTCACACACACTGCCCCCATCCCTAAACCTGCCCATCAGACTCACACACACACACTACCCGTCCCTAAACCTGCCCATCACACTCACTGCCCCTGTCCCTAAATCTGCCCATCACACTCACACACACACACTGCCCCTATCCCTAAACCTGCCCATCACACTCACTGCCCCGTCCCTAAATCTGCCCATCACACACACACACACACTACCGTCCCTAAACCTGCCCATCACACACACTGCCCCTGTCCCTAAATCTGCCCATCACACTCACACACACACTGCCCCTATCCCTAAACCTGCCCATCACACTCACACACACTGCCCCTGTCCCTAAATCTGCCCATCACACACACACACACTACCCGTCCCTAAACCTGCCCATCACACTCACTGCCCCTGTCCCTAAATCTGCCCATCACACTCACACACACACACTGCCCCTATCCCTAAACCTGCCCATCACACTCACACACACTGCCCCTGTCCCTAAATCTGCCCATCACACACACACACACACACACACACACACACACACTACCCGTCCCTAAACCTGCCCATCACACTCACTGCCGCTGTCCCTAAATCTGCCCATCACACTCACACACACACTGCCCGTCCCTAAACCTGCCCATCACACTCACACACTACCCGTCCCTAAACCTGCCCATCACACTCACTGCCCCTGTCCCTAAATCTGCCCATCACACTCACACACACACACACACTACCCGTCCCTAAACCTGCCTATCACACTCACTGCCCCTATCCCTAAACCTGCCCATCACACTCACACACACTGCCCCTGTCCCTAAATCTGCCCATCACACTCACACACACACACTGCCCGTCCCTAAACCTGCCCATCACACTCACACACACACACACACAACCCGTCCCTAAACCTGCCCATCACACTCACACACACTGCCCCTGTCCCTAAATCTGCCCATCACACTCACACAAACACACACACACTGCCCGTCCCTAAACCTGCCCATCACACACACACACTATCCCTAAACCTGCCTATCACAGGAAACGTTCAGCATTTTTACATTTTTAATAAAACATTGTTTTTTTATGTTTTTTAAGCTATTTGAATTACGAGGACACATGAAATGTCCTCATAAACCCCGTTTAAGTTGTGATACACATGTCATTATACAAATTTGTCCTCATAAATCACATAAGCACACACACACACACACACACACTCTCTCAGTGACGTCCCACACCTGTTCATGTAAAACGAACGCAGATAAAAATAAACAGACACTAAAGCATTGATTAGAACATTGAATCAACAGGAAAGAAATATCAAAAGTGAGATCTCTTTAACATCTCAAAGGTTAGACACAAATTAGGTTACTTTAACATCAAATGGAGACTTGCTTGAGCCTCCTGCTTCTCACACTTAACCACAAACTCTTAACACTCTCACATTTGTGTCTTTTAAAGTTTAGATGAGATCAACAACTTTAAAAAGTGTTTTTTTTTTTTTATCAGAAAAATTGCTACAAAAAAGGAGTATATGTATAAAAAAATACCCTGGAGTTTTCTTTGCTGAGAGGTACATTAAATGGCTAATGACTCAATTATTGACTAATTTGATTATTAATACATATTATATTGTATTACATGGTACACATTGAGATATTTGAGTTGGTATACACTTTGCAAAGTTGTTTAGATCACTTCTAAAAACAATATTGTAATATATGAAACACCGAGATTCCTCAGGCCAAATAGTTATAATAATTATAACAATAATAATTATAAGACCGTTGTAAACAAAGACATTCCATACAGTATTTGTTCCTTAATATTGTCTCAATAAATGTCAAATATTAATAATTTTTACTTCATTCCCTCACTGCCTTTAAGTTTCTTTTACTTATAAATCCGTCTCATTACAAATCTAGAGGTTGATCGTCCATCCACACATTTATTTTTGGAAATTATGCAAATGTGAAAAAGTGTGTTGCAAATGCATGTTAATCTCAATTTTTTTGTGTGTGTTTCCTTTTTAAAAGTTCCGAAATGGAATATGGAACATTCATGACATTTTTAAATGTCTTTCTACAAGCAGCACCTGTTTCTCAAAGGTCCCTCTTACAGCGCCGCACAAATCAGTCCCGGTTACATTCATGATACGTTAAGTTTTCATAATTGTAATCGATGTCTCTCAGGTCAACAGCTGCAGTGTTATCAGGCACAAACACACGTAGAGCTCGCTCGCCGGCTTAATTGAAAACGGACTCAGGGAAGATGGAGTCTGGGGATTTTAACGGACACAGTCATTTTCCTATCGCTCACACGTCGTTCAGTGGAGAGGTGACAAGCAATTTCGCCCGTTCACCTGTCGAGAGGCGTCACGCAACAGTGATCCCGGGGTGAGGACGGAGAATATGAATCCAGGAGAGAAAATGAATCCATCCTGGACTTTATCTGGAGTGTCGGCAGCTGAAATGAGCCACTCGTCTGACGCGGTGTAATGATGATTTCTCTATACGCTCAGAGACTTTAATAGGCCGCTGTGCGCTCAGTCTTGCTCCTTATGAAAAAGCAAACTGATAAATCACAGATATATAATAATAAATATAGCAATTAAGTGGCCATAGAGGCAGAATGATGAGCTAAAAATCAGGGCAGCGAACATCAGACCAACTTCAAAAATGAGTAAAGACATTTGGAGATTTTTTTAAGATTTAGCCATTTTTTATGTTGGTTTGAGCATTTGATTTATATATTTAATTATGACAGGTTTTTACTGGCTTGATAATGAAGTTTTTACTTTATACTTGATTTTTGATACAGAGTTCATGCTTTCCCAAATGAGGAAACAGCCGTTTTGAGACTTTAATTTATTATTTGATATTTTTAAGCATTTGAATTTGAATTTTGCTGGGAAAAAAACTTCCATACTAAATGACTGTAAGCCCATAAATACAATCACTTTTGACCAGTAAGTGGCACTGACACCACATTGATCTGGTGTGCTCAGTGTTGGGTGACAATTACACACATAAAGATTGGTGTCAATATGTCAAATCTTTCCAGAGATACAGACACAAAATCCATACATCTTTGCCGGCATGGGCTGAAGATGGTCTGACTTGAATTTGGTGAAAATCTGACAAATTGTCTAGGAGGAGTTTGAAATAAGTCGTTTTTTAAAAGAAAAACATGGAGAGCAGGAAGATCGGCCGACTATGGCAAAATTGATATCTATGTTCTCGGCATGACCCAATGAATCTATTAAGACCCGTTTCATTACAATGCACATGCTGCACTAAAACTAAAGAGACCAGTCTCATGATTTTTGGTCAAAGTGTTCAGACGTTATAAGCAACAAAAAAAAAAAAAAAATTCTCGTGTCCACTAGGTGGCACTGTGCCGAAACTGTGCATTTACTCTCAGGTCATGGTTGTCATTACACACACCAATTTTGGTCAGAAAACGCTAAAGCATTGCGGAGATATAGCCTCATGTTCATTTTAACGTGATTAAATTTAACGTTAAATTTGTTTGCGCGTTAATTGAGAATTTATTTGATTCTCTCGACTTTGAACGTTTTTTGTCGGCACTGTCTGAGGATGGTCTGATTAAATTTTTGTGAAAATCGGAGCAATGGTATAAGAGTTTGAAAAACTAGGTTTTTAAAGAAAATCAAAATGGCGTCATAGGGGGCAATCGAATCATCTTTGGCCAAGGATTCAGAGGATTTTTTTTATTTCTAACCCTTATGGTTCAAAAGTTATTAACAGAAATGTCAGTGAAACTTCGGACAGTTGGTGGCGCTAGAGGGATTGAGTTAGAGACTCCTGTGTGGCAAATTTCACAACATTCACAAAAATAAAGTACTTTAAATAAATGACAGACACAGTGTTTAATGTTCTATTCTGTCTGAAAACACACTCCATTGGGACGTTGAGGATGAATTTCAACTTTAAAAAGAGTTAAAAACGTTTTGTAGCTACTACATGCATAATATTAGAAAAAAGTCCATGCTAAATAAAAGTTATGTCAACCGTTACAGTAAACAGGAAGAATAGAGTCTCATAGACAGCTTATTCCTAATAAGTTCAACTGCGGGAAATAAAAAAGTGTGAGTGAAAGAGAAAAGGAAACAGCCAATTAGCAGAAAGCCAGCAGGTGTTCGTTTGCTCCATCGCCCGGCAGGAGGGACGGGCACGCCGGCTTCTTAAAGAGCACTGTTACTATGGCAACAGCCTGGCACAGTCCGTCGCCAGGGAAACAAAAATGTCACAGCTCAAAGGGGGGGGGGTGGGAGAGAGAGAGAGAAAAGGAGAGAGAGAAAAGGAGAGAGAGAGAGAGAGAGAGAGAGAGAGAGATCACAGGTACAGGAACGCTACAGATCGATGTCGGAGACGTCTGGTACTTTATCTCTCTCTCTCTCCCTCTGTCTATCTCTCTCTCTCTAAATATGTATATATATATATACGATTCCAATTTCGATTTTGCTTATCGATTCCAATTCTTAACAATTCCTAATTTCAATTCCAAAAAACAAAAAAACTTAAGATATATTTAGAAAACTTGTGCCACTGTTGTCTTCTGTTGTTTGATTAGTGTCATTATAGAGACGGCAGCAGGAATATTAGGCTGCTGTCCCTTTAAGAGCTGCACAATATAGTTACACACGCCTGCAGAACTGAAAACAGCGAGTCGTCTCACGCTTAGCTCAATTAGCTGCTATTAGATCGATTAGCTGCTATTAGCTCGATTAGCTGCTATTAGCTCGTTTAGCTGCTATTAGCTCGTTTAGCTGCTATTAGCTCGTTTAGCTGCTATTAGCTGCTATTAGCTCGATTAGCTGCTATTAGCTCGATTAGCTGCTATTAGCTCGTTTAGCAGCTATTAGCTCGATTAGCAGCTATTAGCTCGATTAGCTGCTATTAGCTCGATTAGCTGCTATTAGCTCGATTAGCTGCTATTAGCTCGATTAGCTGCTATTTAAAAATGGTAAGTTAAATTAATTATTCTTATTTCTTTCGATTATTTTCATTACTTCTATGTAAAGCACTTTGAATTAACATTGTGTATGAAATGTGCTCTATAAATAAACTTGCAACATTTAACTTAAAAATGAGCTAAAGTTAAAAATATTTTTTTTTAAATAAACGTATTATGTCGTTTGGACCCTATCTGTATTTAGTACTGAACACTCGTGATCAGGCGTATTTTGGTCAAATTTTTTTTAAATAAAGATGTACTTGAGAAGGAAAATTGTTTTAGATATTAATTGATTCTTGATTTCTGAATAAAAAACAAAACAAAAAAACTAAATTTGCAAAAAAAACTTGAAGTGACTTTAAGCAAGAATAAAAATCTGCCAATAGGGTACGAAAAATAAACGTATTCAGTGTATTTTCTTGACCGCATTGGCAGATATTTTGGCAGACATCTAATATAAATGTTTTTTAAAAAAAAGACTTACTATCATTCATTTTACAGTAAATGTATCTTCTACATTAAATGTATCTCGATGTAAGAATGCTTAGATATTAATACTGGAAAACAAGACAGAAATACTGAGGAAGAACATATTTTTTTGCACTACAGATCATTTGAGACGGACCTTGATATTAGCTGTAAAAACGGTCAAAGCAACAAGTGATAAATGCAGATATGTTATATATCATATCATGTCATGTTTTCATTACATTCTACATCCAAAGTGAAATCTAATTGGTGCAAAATCCCACTAATACACATATTAAGCAGAGTTCACCCTGATAAACCAGACAGAAGCCATTCATTTTCATTGAGAGTTTGTAATTTAAGTGACTTGAGCGACACCGTAGGCAATGTGACTCTTCGTCCCGAAGTTGATGACGGGACATTAGCAGGTTTTGCCCGGCAGAAATAATTCATTAACCTAAATGGCTCCAGATTGCAATTTATCACCGCTGCATTTGAAAGCACAACTGCTCAAAACGAGCTCAAATATTGGTTATTTGTTATGACAGCTGTCATTTAACACACGACACGAGCTATTCTTAATGGCTGCTGTCCATATTCCTGTTTTAAATTTGATTTTTCTCACTAATTCAACCCACCTGCCACTGCTGACATATTAAGAACAACCTGTTATGATGGGAAGGGGAGGGAGATGAGAGACGCAGACTCGTAAACGTCAGGCTAAATGGAGCGTTTCAGCTGCACGTCTGCATGGGAACACGGGAGGCTCATTTATTTCCCTTTTGTCGCTGTTGTCTTCATTGTCTGCATGATTAAACCAGCACCACGCGGCTCTGCTCAACAAATAGCCTAATTGAGAATGACCTTGGTGAATGATATATCAGCCACACACACACACACACACACACTGATGTCTGAGATCTTGTGTGTGAGGCTCTGAGGACGGACACTTCATTAGGTGCGTTTCCAGTACAGATTTGCGCAAATCTTTTGCGATTTTTTTCTAAATGTCGACAAAAAGACGATTGCGAAATGACGGTGTTTCCATTAACTGATGTTATGCAACTAAAACGTTTCCATTGCAGGTTTGCGAAATATTTCTTTTTTGAATTGCCTGAAAAACCTCCTCATGGGAGCGTAAAAACTTTTTTGCAATAAATGGGAGTTTTTGCGTAATTGACGTATTTCCATCGGCCGTATTTTCAATTCGCAATTTCAATTTGCGCAATTTGAAGGGTAACGTTACGCGGCTACAGTCAGCTGTGTGTCACTCCATATCGCTGAAGTTAAATCAAAACAACATAAAACTAACTCTGCCAGAGAATCTGACATTTCATAATTAGATTCAGAGAATATCATGACAGCACACTTCTGGTTAAGTTACAAGTACTAGTGCTCACAGTGATATGATTAAACCACTAACGTCAAGTATGCTACATTTTAATAATATTAAAATGGTATATTTCAATACATATTTTGTTACAATACAATATTGTTTTGTGTTAAAAATGGAAATAATCAAGCAAAAAAAAAGCCTGTCCCCAAAACACCGCTTGCATACAAACACTGGCCTACTCGCTATCAACCCCATGAGCCAGTCTCACCAGCTCCGGTTCACCTGAGAACAGCACGACTATACGTCCACCAGTTAGACCAACACAGCAATGTTGCCTTTGGCTTGCTCAGTTGGGGATATTCAAATTAATTAACCAATCATTAATACCATTGATCAGCTCTACCAAACGTGGATGTTTTTCCACTAAGAAACGAACATTGTTATGTTGTTTTAATTGCATCAAAGCACCTTCACAGTATCAATCTATATTGTGAAAAGCTCTATATAAATATACTTGACTATACCAGCATAAACCAGCACTATACCAGCACTAACCAGGACTATACCAGCACTATACCAGCACTAACCAGGACTATACCAGCATAAATCAGTACTATACCAGCACTAACCAGCATAAACCAGCACTATACCAGCATAAACCAGCACTATACCAGCACTAACCAGGACTATACCAGCATAAACCAGCACTATACCAGCACTAACCAGCATAAACCAGCACTATACCAGCATAAACCAGCACTATACCAGCACTAACCAGGACTATACCAGCATAAATCAGTACTAACAAGCACTATACCAGCACTAACCAGCATAAATCAGTACTAATCAGCGTGTGTGTGTGTGTGTTTGATAGATGGGTAGGTATAGTGTGTGTGTGTGCGCTTGTTTTTGTGATGTGAGGACACAAATGTGTATAATGACATGCATATTACACTGGTATTACAACTTACACGTGATTTATGAGGACATTTCATGAGTCCTCATATTTCAAATAGCTTAAAAACAAAAAACTATGTTTTATTAAAAATGTAAAAATGCAGCATGTCTCCTGTGATGGGTAGGTTTAGGGACGGGGTAGTGTGTGTGTGTGTGTGTAAGGGGATAGAATATATTGTTTGTACAGTAAAAAAACATTATGCCTATGGAATGTCCTCATAAATCACAAAAACAAAGCTGTGTGTGTGTTGGGTAGGTTTAGGGGTTGGGTTAGTGTAAGGCGATAGAATATACAGTTTAAAAGTTTAAAACCTGAATACAGTTACAGCGAACATGACGTGTGTGTGTGTGTGTGTGTGTGTGTGTGTGTGTGTCTCAGACCTGATCTCAGCGCAGCCACAGTCACTAATGAGTCTGCGTCTCGACCTCCTTCTGTTTGTTTACAGCACACACGCACACACACACACGGTAAGCTGTGAGTGACGATACACTCGCTGGTTCGACGCTTGACACTGATGTGTTTCCCAGGAGGAATTGGAGACCATGCAGGAAAACACCTGGAGGAAAAGAAATCTCTCTCTCCATCTTATGTTATTAAGCGTTTCCTGAGTCTGCGGATACATCGAGTGTCACGAGGGCGTTTGATCATTAAAACGCTTCATTAAGCTCCTAATATTTGAGAGAGCTTCAGTCAAAGGCTTCGACGAGGCTCAGTCAGGAAATATCATAAATACAAATACTGTAAAACAAAAATACATGATTCAATGCTCTCTATGCAACGACCATAATCAGAGCTGGGCATCGACAGATTTGATGAATCGATTCAAATTCAGCTCTTGATTCACTTTGATCCCAATTCGATTTGATTCATTTGGATCAGGTACAATACAAGTAATTATTTCTTAAGGAAAACATCTTCAGATGAAACTGTAAACTAATAAGTCTGTACATCACTATTCAATTTACTTGCTATTTGCTTTTAGTTACATGTGAAACTCGAAAAATTCGAATATGGTGCAAAAGTTATAATTTTGATGATTATTGTCTTACAGCTTATGAAAACCCCAAATTCAAAATCTTAGAAAATTAGAATATTACATGAAACCAATAAAAAAAAAGGTTTTAAATACAGAAATGTCGGATAAATAAATATATTAGTTTAACCCTTTAATTTGAATTACTGAAATACACAAACTTTTGCACGATATTCAAATTTTTCGAGTTTTACCTGTATAATAATAACACTCACATAAAAACTTTGTATGTTGTATGCAAACATTTAAATTATATGAACTTTCATATAACGATGTTTCTACTCCAATTTGAAGTTGAAATGTAAACATTTAAACAGTGCCTGTAATAAATTGTTTTCATGAGAGATTTATTCAAACAGGTTAAGTAAAAACTCTTAATGAATGAATCAATTCTCTGAAATGAATACGTAATATAGTGCATATATTTAATATATTTAATAATCCTCTCTTGAACTGAGGCGAAATGCGATCTGTCACGCCACATTAAAGTTTGATTATTTCAATTAATTGATCAATTAGTTTGAATTTCATGATAAAGTTGACAGAATTCGATAGCTGAGACTTTGTATCATATCAGAAGTATCAAAGCACAAAGCTTATTGCAATTATTGGATGGCAGGTATCAACTAAAAATGTATTAATTTTTTGAATTTAACTCAATTAATTGATATCAACTAAAGAAGGACGATTCTTGTTAAATTGAGAATCACGATTTATTTGTTCAAACAGAGATCACGATTCTGAACAGACAACTAAACAAAATAACATGTAATTTACTAGAGGTTCTGAGAAAATGTTAATTGCTGCAGTCAATTTAAAATATTTAATGAATCAGAATGAATTAACTGAATGACTTAAAAATCGGGTTAAGTGAATGATTCAATGACTCACTCAAAGACTGTTTCATTACTGGTTTTTGAGCAAATTTTTTCGAATAAATTATTTTAATGACAAATACATTTTTAACAGTCACTCGTCGCCACCTACTGGTGTAATAATGTAATTGATAGAATTGTTATTTGAAGCGCCAAGTTACTCTTGAAGCAACAATATGTACGATTTTTGTAATAAAATATCCAAAAAGCACAGTGTGATATATTTCCTGCAGTTCTGTACTTACAATATCCCAAAAGTTCCCAAAGATTCTTAATTACAGAGAAATTAACATTTTAAATAATGGCTTGTCCATGTTCACTTGTCATCTGTCAATGACGTGATATCCGCGTTATCCCTGGTTTCTGGGCAACGGTGTTACGTCTAGCGGCACGCTCGCGCTGTTGTTGTTTCGTTCAGAAGTTATGGATCATGGCAAGCAGACTTTGGGACAAAAGGAGAACTAAAACGAGGATAAATATCGGCGTGGCGTTTTCGAGATGCCGAGAGCTAGCGTCCGCGACTAACGCATGAGCTTTATTACACAGGTGAGCAAATGTACATAAAACTAATCAATGTTATACAGCTCAACATGATGAAATGTTAGAATATGATCAGTATGTTATTAATGTTGATCTAGCTTACTGCTAGTCTCATACAAACTAACATAACATAACTTAACACACTCAAATGCAGTTTAGTGTGATAGTGAAGAGCTAGTGAAACAGCGCTGCGTCATCGCACTAGCTTCATGCGTCTGATAAACTGCCCTGTGAGTATTAATCCAGCACTTGTGAGTAACGTTAGTTCGGTAGGATTAAATGTCCTCATTCCTTTATATCCGCGGGACTCGTATGTGTGCCTTCAATAGTCTTGTGCTTTGGGCTTCTGTACATGTGTGGGGTGTGTGGTCTCAATAGCCATGCAGTAAGCGGTGTTCTATGTGCATGTGATTGAGGAATGGCATGGATATTCAAGTGTATTTGAATGGCATCTGTTTGTTTTAGTCAAGATTATGCTAAAATATACTTTCCTCAACTATATTTAAGTTCCCTATGAAGAGCCAACCCTCAACTTTGAAAATTCCCACTTTATTCCCACAAATTCCTGTTAATTCCCATTAATTCCCATGGAAAGTTTCCATCTTTGAAAATTCCTAGAATTTTGCAACCCTACTCGTTCATAAACATTATTAAATCCTTAATGAAGACAAGTTCCATAATTCTGCTTATCAGTGCGTCATCAATCTACGCCTTTGTTATTGTAAGAGGTTAGCGACCCCTAGCGGCGAAAAAAACTTACATATTGTAGCTTTAAAAGGTGATTTACTCCATTTTGATCACTACTGTAGACATTAGTTTTTATATCCCAACTATAAACTTTTATCCCAGTACTTCCGTGATAATAAGAATATATGCAACAGAAATAATGAAACCATGTGATTGAAAAGACAAGAGATTAGAATGTTTCAATGTGATTTTGTCAAATGTTTAATATTCATGTGAATCGTTGTCATTAATGAATGAGAGTGCATGAGAATTTGAATCGAGATTATTATCTTTTTTAAAATATATTATTTATTTATTGAAATTTTCACAACAACAGACAAACGCTCAAAAAATAAAACAAAAAATTACAAAATAAATAAATAAATACAATAAAATAAAAAACACAAAGTCCCTCACCTCACTAACAGGTTTAGTACAGTATATAATATATTATAACAGAACTGTATGTAATAATACAGACATAAGCCAAAGTAAGTTTTAACTAAGTCCAGTGAGTTAAGTTGAGTAAGAGATTATTATTATTATTAACGTTTAATCGGGCAGCTCTACCGTAAACCAAGCCCTAATAATCAGTCTTTAACTTTAACTAACTTTAGCAAACATTTGCATTAGACAGTATTTCAGGACACTGAGCCAAACGTCCCTGAAAAAGCAGATGCATGAACACACAGCAGCCGCTCCGAGTAATAAACATCCCTGCTGTCGGGCGACTGCAGAGATGCATGATGGGAAAACAACTAACAGATGCTTTCTGTCACTCAAGTAAAGGTCACAACAGGAACAACTGCATTTAGCCGTTTCGGTTACTTGACATCAGAATTAATATCTTATTTTCAGTGTTTTATGAAGAATGAAATCCCAGAACTTACTGATCTCAGTTTTATTTCAACTTTGTCTCAGATGTTTCTTTTAATATTGTGTAGGAGAAATTAAACACAGACATAAACGAGTCGAATCAGTCGATAGTTATATAGTTTGAAACATTGTTGGGATCTTTTGTGGAATTCTACAGGTGAGAAACATCTGTTTCTGCTGTCTAATGCTGGATCAGGTTACACGTGTGACGAGGGGATTCGTAAACGACAACGGGCATCGGGACGAAGATCGTTTTATCTCGTTTAGAGTGTTGTGTAGTGTGAGTGAGTGAGTGTTTGTGTGCGTGTGAGTGAGTGAGTGTGTGTGCGCATGTGAGTGAGTGAGCGAGAGTGAGTGCGTGTGTGTGTGTGTGTGTGTGAGTGAGTGAGTGCATTTGTGTGAGTGAGTGAGCGAGAAAGAGTGTGTGAGTGAGTGAGTGCGCGTGTGTGTGTGAGTGAGTGCGTGCATGTGTGTGAGTGAGCGAGAGAGTGCATTTGTGTGAGTGAGTGAGTGTTTAAGAGTGCGTGTGTGTGAGTGAGTGAATGAGTGCGTGCATTTGTGCGAGTGAGTGAGCGAGAGTGATTATGAGTGAGTGAGCGAGAGTGAGTGTGTGTGTGTGTGTGCGCGTGTGAGTGAGCGAGAGTCAGTGAGTGCGTGTGTGTGTATGTGTGTGAGTGCGTGCATGTGTGAGTGCGTGAGTGAGTGAGTGAGTGTGAGTGAGTGAGTGAGTGAGAGTGAGAGTGAGTGAGAGTGAGAGTGAGTGAGAGTGAGAGTGAGTGAGTGAGTGAGAGTGAGTGAGTGAGTGAGAGTGAGTGTGTGTGTGTGCGCGTGTGAGTGAGCAAGAGTCAGTGAGTGCGTGTGTGTGTATGTGTGTGAGTGCGTGCATGTGTGAGTGCGTGAGTGAGTGCGTGAGTGAGTGCGTGAGTGCGTGAGTGAGTGAGTGTGAGAGTGAGTGAGAGAGCGAGAGAGTGTGTGTGTGTGTGTGCGCGTGTGAGTGAGCGAGAGTCAGTGAGTGAGTGAGTGAGTGAGTGAGTGAGTGAGAGTGAGTGTGTGTGTGCGCGTGTGAGTGAGCGAGAGTCAGTGAGTGCGTGTGTGTGTATGTGTGTGAGTGCGTGCATGTGTGAGTGCGTGAGTGCGTGAGTGCGTGAGTGCGTGAGTGCGTGAGTGAGTGAGTGAGTGAGTGAGTGAGTGAGTGAGTGAGAGTGAGTGAGAGTGAGTGAGTGAGTGAGTGAGTGAGTGAGAGTGAGTGAGTGAGTGAGTGAGTGAGAGTGAGTGAGAGTGAGTGAGAGTGAGTGAGAGTGAGTGAGAGTGAGTGAGTGTGTGAGTGAGAGTGAGTGAGTGAGTGAGTGAGTGAGTGAGTGAGAGTGAGTGAGTGAGAGTGAGTGAGTGTGTGAGTGAGAGTGAGTGAGTGAGTGAGTGAGTGAGTGAGTGAGTGAGTGAGTGAGTGAGAGTGAGTGAGTGAGAGTGAGTGAGTGTGTGAGTGAGAGTGAGTGAGTGAGTGAGAGTGAGTGAGTGAGTGAGTGAGTGAGTGAGAGTGAGTGAGTGAGAGTGAGTGAGTGTGTGAGTGAGAGTGAGTGAGTGAGTGAGTGAGTGAGTGAGTGAGAGTGAGTGAGTGAGTGAGAGTGAGTGAGTGAGAGTGAGTGAGTGTGTGTGTGTAAGCGAGAGTGAGTGAATGGTGGGTTGATTTTGCGATGACTGGTTGGGAAGAAACGTGTAGTCTGACATGTTTCTTGTCCACGACACGACAAGATTTTAGGAGCCAAAATAGTGTAATCTGAACCAGGCATCAGAGAAACTGATGAAACATTAAAGAGATTCTTTCTATGGGGATTGAGGCAGAAAGAGAAATAGACGCATTAAATGAACATCATTAAAAGGCTGTGATGATGTCATCGATGAGCTGGTCTGGATGAGCTCATTCTTCCTCAGTGGAACTTTAGCCATTAACGAGTTTTAATTAGCTCAAAACTCCCACAGTCTCCATTACTTGATCCAAAATTGAGACGTCGACTGAACGTGCTAAAAAATTAACGCGCTATTAACTTGGTAACATGAGCAAAACTTCTTCAGCATTTATTAATCTTAGTTAATATTAATTTCACCATTTACTAATACCTTATTAAAATCAAAGGTTGTATATGATAACATTATTTAATGCACTGTGAACTAACATGAACAAACGTATTTTTATTAACTAACATTAACAATTATTATTGATTAATAAATAACAAATGTATTGCTCATAGTTAGTGTTAGTTAGATAATACATTAAATAATGAACCTTATTGTAAAGTGTTAGCAAAATATTACTCCGCTTTAAATCAGTTTACATTTTACTAAATGAAACTGGCAAATCTAGTTCTCCAAAACGATGATGATGATGATGATGATGATGTACAAGCCACTACGGTTACACTTTATTTTAAGGTGTCCTTGTTACAGTGTAATTATATATTCAAGTACAGAGTAATATTAAGTAACTACATGTACTTACTATAGGGTTAGGGTAGGATTAGTTGCATGCAATTATGCATAATTTACTGTTATTACTACGGTAAGTACATGTAACATATGTAACAAGGACACTGTAAAATAAAGTGTTACCGCCACTCCAAATGTCACCAAACTTTACCAGACTAAGTTTAACCGTGCCGACTGTCTCAAACACAGATTTCAGACACATTTCCTCATTAAAAGCCCCTCGTGTGTCCAGTTAAGTGATGACAGGAAGATCTGATTACCAGCGGCTCGATGCACAAACGCTGAAACTCACGACCGCTAACTGAGAAACAGAGGCAGGGCTCAAATATAGATCAATAAATACAACACTCAATAATGAGCTCAGTGCAATCTCAGCAGTCAATCTGTGTGTGTGTGTGTGTGTGTGTGTGTGTGTGTGTTTACTTGGTTTGAGGACAAATCTGTCTGCTGAAAGGAGCCAAAAATGACATCTGGAGACATTTCTCAACCACACAAAAAAATGCTTAAAGAAATATTTAAAACAATTATTCATATTTATTAAAAAAAAAAAAAAAAAAAATTAAAAAAAAATTATCATACATAATGATTAAAATGTTTCATACGTTTCATAATTATTGAAAAAGATTCATAATGATTCAAAGATTCATAATTTTTTTATATATTAACATTTAAAAAAAAATATTCATAATCATACATGATTAAAATATGATTCATGATTCATAATATTTATAAGGATAAAAAATATTTTTTAAATGATTCATAATACATGATGAAAATAAGATTAATAAATATTCAAAAATTATTCCTAATGATTTATAAAGATTCAAAACTATTAAAAAAATAATACAGAAATAATTCTCTATTCAAAAATTATTCACAATGATTCACAAATGAAAAAAAATACTGAAGAAGTGATTCTGGAGATGAAGTTCATGCATTCATGTCCTCTTATAGTGAAACAGCAGAGGCTGAAAACACGCGAGCGTCACACGTGTGTGTGTGTGTGTGTGTGTGTGTGTGTGTGTGTGTGTGAGTGACAAAACCATTAATTCACACAGAGACACACAGAACATCCAGGATTCATATTTAAAGTATTTTTCTGGTAGAATATTCACAGACATTAGTCTATATCGCAATTTGACTTAACTGTACTTGACCTGCTTTTTTTTAATTCATAAAAAAAATCCTGAAATCAACGAGCCTTTCTCCCTCACCTGCTCTTTAGCTGCACATCTGCCAGAGAACATGATGTTTCGAGCCTGAATTAAGCGGCACGTACTGCTATTTTCATTACACAACGTGAACCCAGCGAGATCCTGACACAAGCCAAACCAAACTGTGTGGGAGAGATGGAGAGATCTATGGAGAGATGGAGAGATCTATGAAGAGATGGATGGAGAGATGGATGGAGAGATCTATGGAGAGATGGAGAGATCTATGAAGAGATGGATGGAGAGATGGAGAGATGGAGAGATCTATGAAGAGATGGATGGAGAGATGGAGAGATCTATGGAGAGATGGAGAGATCTATGAAGAGATGGATGGAGAGATGGAGAGATCTATGGAGAGATGGAGAGATCTATGAAGAGATGGATGGAGAGATGGAGAGATCTATGAAGAGATGGATGGAGAGATCTATGGAGAGATGGAGAGATCTATGGAGAGATGGATGGAGAGATGGATGGAGAGATCTATGAAGAGATGGATGGAGAGATGGATGGAGAGATGGATGGAGAGATGGAGAGATCTATGGAGAGATGGAGAGATCTATGGAGAGATGGAGAGATCTATGAAGAGATGGATGGAGAGATGGAGAGATCTATGGAGAGATGGAGAGATCTATGAAGAGATGGATGGAGAGATGGAGAGATCTATGAAGAGATGGATGGAGAGATCTATGGAGAGATGGAGAGATCTATGGAGAGATGGATGGAGAGATGGATGGAGAGATCTATGAAGAGATGGATGGAGAGATGGATGGAGAGATGGATGGAGAGATGGAGAGATCTATGGAGAGATGGATGGAGAGATGGAGAGATCTATGGAGAGATGGAGAGATCTATGGAGAGATGGAGAGATCTATGAAGAGATGGATGGAGAGATGGAGAGATCTATGGAGAGATGGAGAGATCTATGGAGAGATCTATGAAGAGATGGATGGAGAGATCTATGGAGAGATGGAGAGATCTATGGAGAGATGGATGGAGAGATGGATGGAGAGATCTATGAAGAGATGGATGGAGAGATGGAGAGATCTATGGAGAGATGGAGAGATCTATGAAGAGATGGATGGAGAGATGGAGAGATCTATGGAGAGATGGAGAGATCTATGGAGAGATCTATGAAGAGATGGATGGAGAGATCTATGGAGAGATGGAGAGATCTATGGAGAGATGGATGGAGAGATGGATGGAGAGATCTATGGAGAGATGGAGAGATCTATGGAGAGATGGATGGAGAGATCTATGGAGAGATGGATGGAGAGATGGATGGAGAGATCTATGAAGAGATGGATGGAGAGATGGAGAGATCTATGGAGAGATGGAGAGATCTATGAAGAGATGGATGGAGAGATGGAGAGATCTATGGAGAGATGGAGAGATCTATGGAGAGATCTATGAAGAGATGGATGGAGAGATCTATGGAGAGATGGAGAGATCTATGGAGAGATGGATGGAGAGATGGATGGAGAGATCTATGGAGAGATGGAGAGATCTATGGAGAGATGGATGGAGAGATGGATGGAGAGATCTATGGAGAGATGGAGAGATCTATGGAGAGATCTATGAAGAGATGGATGGAGATCTATGGAGAGATGGATGGAGAGATGGATGGAGAGATCTATGGAGAGATCTATGAAGAGATGGATGGAGATCTATGGAGAGATGGATGGAGAGATGGAGAGATCTATGGAGAGATGGATGGAGAGATCTATGGAGAGATGGATGGAGATCTATGGAGAGATGGATGGAGAGATGGATGGAGAGATGGATGGAGAGATGGATAGAGAGATCTATGGAGAGATGGAGAGATCTATGGAGAGATCTATGGAGAGATCTATGGAGAGATCTATGGAGAGATGGATGGAGAGATCTATGGAGAGATGGATGGAGAGATCTATGGAGAGATGGATGGAGAGATCTATGGAGAGATCTATGGAGAGATGGATGGAGAGATGGATGGAGAGATGGATGGAGAGATGGATGGAGAGATGGATGGAGAGATGGATGGAGAGATGGATGGAGAGATCTATGGAGAGATGGATGGAGAGATGGATGGAGAGATCTATGGAGAGATGGATGGAGAGATGGATGGAGAGATGGATGGAGAGATCTATGGAGAGATGGATGGAGAGATGGATGGAGAGATGGATGGAGAGATCTATGAAGAGATGGAGAGATGGATGGAGAGATGGATGGAGAGATCTATGGAGAGATGGATGGAGAGATGGATGGAGAGATGGAGAGATCTATGGAGAGATGGATGGAGAGATCTATGGAGAGATGGATGGAGAGATGGATGGAGAGATCTATGGAGAGATGGATGGAGAGATCTATGGAGAGATGGATGGAGAGATGGATGGAGAGATGGATGGAGAGATGGATGGAGAGATCTATGGAGAGATGGATGGAGAGATGGATGGAGAGATGGATGGAGAGATGGATGGAGAGATCTATGGAGAGATGGATGGAGTGATGGATGGAGAGATCTATGGAGAGATGGATGGAGAGATGGAGAGATCTATGGAGAGATCTATGGAGAGATGGAGAGATCTATGGAGAGATGGATGGAGAGATGGAGAGATCTATGGAGAGATGGATGGAGAGATGGATGGAGAGATCTATGGAGAGATGGATGGAGAGATGGATGGAGAGATGGATGGAGAGATCTATGTAGAGATGGATGGAGAGATGGATGGAGAGATCTATGGAGAGATGGATGGAGAGATCTATGGAGAGATGGATGGAGAGATGGATGGAGAGATCTATGGAGAGATGGATGGAGAGATCTATGGAGAGATGGATGGAGAGATGGATGGAGAGATGGATGGAGAGATGGATGGAGAGATGGATGGAGAGATGGATGGAGAGATGGATGGAGAGATGGATGGAGTGATGGATGGAGAGATGGATGGAGAGATCTATGGAGAGATCTATGGAGAGATGGATGGAGAGATCTATGGAGAGATGGATGGAGAGATCTATGGAGAGATGGATGGAGAGATGGATGGAGAGATGGATGGAGAGATCTATGGAGAGATGGATGGAGAGATGGATGGAGAGATGGATGGAGAGATGGATGGAGAGATGGATGGAGAGATGGATGGAGTGATGGATGGAGAGATGGATGGAGAGATGGATGGAGAGATCTATGGAGAGATCTATGGAGAGATCTATGGAGAGATGGATGGAGAGATGGATGGAGAGATGGATGGAGAGATGGATGGAGAGATGGATGGAGAGATCTATGGAGAGATGGATGGAGTGATGGATGGAGAGATCTATGGAGAGATGGATGGAGAGATCTATGGAGAGATGGATGGAGAGATGGATGGAGAGATGGATGGAGAGATCTATGGAGAGATGGATGGAGAGATGGATGGAGAGATCTATGGAGAGATGGATGGAGAGATGGATGGAGAGATGGATGGAGAGATGGAGAGATGGATGGAGAGATGGATGGAGAGATCTATGGAGAGATGGATGGAGAGATCTATGGAGAGATGGATGGAGAGATGGATGGAGAGATCTATGGAGAGATGGATGGAGAGATGGATGGAGAGATGGATGGAGAGATGGATGGAGAGATGGATGGAGAGATGGATGGAGAGATCTATGGAGAGATCTATGGAGAGATCTATGGAGAGATGGATGGAGAGATGGATGGAGAGATGGATGGAGAGATGGATGGAGAGATCTATGGAGAGATGGATGGAGTGATGGATGGAGAGATCGATGGAGAGATGGATGGAGAGATGGATGGAGAGATGGATGGAGAGATGGAGAGATGGATGGAGAGATGGATGGAGAGATCTATGGAGAGATGGATGGAGAGATCTATGGAGAGATGGATGGAGAGATGGATGGAGAGATGGAGAGATGGATGGAGAGATGGATGGAGAGATCTATGGAGAGATGGATGGAGAGATCTATGGAGAGATGGATGGAGAGATGGATGGAGAGATGGATGGAGAGATGGATGGAGAGATCTATGGAGAGATGGATGGAGAGATGGATGGAGAGATCTATGGAGAGATGGATGGAGAGATGGATGGAGAGATGGATGGAGAGATGGATGGAGAGATCTATGGAGAGATGGATGGAGAGATGGATGGAGAGATGGATGGAGAGATGGATGGAGAGATCTATGGAGAGATGGATGGAGAGATCTATGGAGAGATGGATGGAGAGATGGATGGAGAGATGGATGGAGAGATGGATGGAGAGATCTATGGAGAGATGGATGGAGAGATGGATGGAGAGATCTATGGAGAGATGGATGGAGAGATCTATGGAGAGATGGATGGAGAGATGGATGGAGAGATCTATGGAGAGATGGATGGAGAGATGGATGGAGAGATGGATGGAGAGATCTATGGAAAGATGGATGGAGAGATGGATGGAGAGATGGATGGAGAGATGGATGGAGAGTTAGAGAGAGAGCTGCTTATCTTTGCTCCTGGCAATCACAGCATAATGTTGCAGTCTGGAGTCTGACATGATATTATTATGTGAAGAGCTTTTATATACAGGCTAATCAACATATTTAACTCTGTGCCTGTCCTTCTCTCACATACACCAGCTTTCACAAGATTGGCCTCAGTGTGTTTACTTTTACTCAGCAATGATGCATTAAATGAATCATTAAAGACATTTTTAATGTTACAACAGATTCTATTTCAAATGAATGCTGTTCTTTTGAACTTTCTATTCATCAAAGAATCCTGAAAACAATAATCTGATAATAATCATAAATGTTTCTTGAGCATCAAATCATCATATTATCCTGATTTCTGAAGGATCATGTGACACTGAAGACTGGAGTAATGATGCTGAACATTCAACTTTGATCTCAGGAATAAATTACACTTTACTGTATATTCACATAAAACAGCCGGTTTAAATTGTAATAATAGAGATAGAGATATGATCAAAAAAACAAATGTTCATAAGAGCCGAGCGTGAGCATTAACTCTTTGATCTCCGGATGCCGTGACCCCTCGACCTCATTAAGGATCGATTACTGGGCCTCTCGTTACAGAGAGCGCTGAGACCGGATCGAGCCAACGACGGGGGAAAGAGATGATTGGATTAAATCATTATATAAATGTGATTTTACATGGAAAAAAACGCCCCGTCTGTTGCTGCAGTATTTAACAAGCCCTGGTCTGTTTTTTTCTACGTTGACAGTATCCAGTTGAAAAATAGAAATTCACAGTATATTGCAGAATGTCACAGAATTTGTCAAATTCATATTCATAATCATATTATCCTGATTTCTGAAGGATCGTGTGACACTGAAGACTGGAGTAATGATGCTGAAAATCACTTTACTATATATTCACAGCCGGTTTAAATTGTAATAATTAATTGCTAAATAATAAATATAAATTTTTTTTGTGGTATTTTTAATCAAATAAATGCAGCCTTGGTGAGCAGAAGAGACTTCTTTTAAAAACATTAAAAATATTACAGAACCAAAACCTTTGACTGTTAGTGTGTGTGTGTGTGTGTGTGTGTATGTGTATATATATATATATATATATATATATATATATATATATATATATATATATATATATATATTACACACGTCTAAAAATATATACATTACATCATCTTTTGCAAGAAACTCTTACAGGTTCAGGATGGCATGAGGATGAATAAACGATAAACCCATAAACCTTTTCCTGATTTCCACATACTAAATGACTCCAGCGCATTAAGCTGGCGTGGCGTGTCTGTCCCCCCGACGCTCTCGGCCTGCGAGGTCATTCGTCACGGCTCGCATCCGCGGGACTGAACATCAGCCGAGGAGACGGCACCGTGTGCCAACCGGAGAGACACAAATATAATTTCTGCCTGAGCTCACGTCATATTTTGACAGCGGAGTCAAACTCGGAGTGGCCGGATGTCATCACTGTCACGGATTAACGTGAGATTGAGCAGGTGAACGAGCCGTCGCGCTTCAGTGAGCAGATGTGTGTGTTCAGGAGAGAGAGAGAGAGAGAGAGAGAGAGAGAGAGAGAGAGAGAGAGAGAGAGAGAGAGAGAGAGAGAGAGAGAGAGAGAGAGAGAGAGAGAGAGAGAGAGAGAGAGAGAGAGAGCGCGCTCACACACACACACATAGCCTGGGAAAACCCAGACAACTTCCGGCAAATTTAGATTTGCTCTGAAAGTTAGTCTGGCAAAGAGCTCATTCAAGCCCATTTCCAGTCCGCAGAAATCGCGGCACCGATCAGAAACGTTGGGGCGGGCTTTACACGATGACGACAGCGCTGGGATTTTGTAGCCTACACAACAAAGATGGATGCCGCCGTCGTACATCACTCGTTCGAATCAGCTATCGCGTCTGTTTTAAGCGATTTAAAATTTTCCTTTCCGTTATAACCCGAGCAAAGAACAACACAAAGCCTTCATGTCTAAAAAATATGTTATCGCTGTCTTACCGACTGGATTCGGCAAAAGTCTGATATCCCAGTGTGGCGAGCAGGACGATCGAGGCCGAGGGACGTGAGAGAACGGCGTGAGTGAGGCCGGTCTCACATCTCTCACGGAGGAGCGGAAGCATAAAAGGAGGAGCGACGACGGTGAAGATCGAGAGAGGACAGGCCTGAATTTTATTTGATGACTTGTTTTATTATGTGTGGCGGCAGTCGACCGTGAGGGACTTTGTATTTGTTTTATTTTGTCATTAAAATGTGTGAATGTTCGCCGGTTTCCGCCTCCTCCTTCCCAGAACAACGAGCCCCGTTGGTGGCTAAACGAATGGGTGGGTCTTAGCCATAGACTGTCTTAGGGAGAGCCCTCTGCGTACGTCATCTCCTTCATCGCTCTGATTGGTTTTAGCTCTATCCAATTGCGCCAAGAGGCATTTGAGGGACGTCCGTTGGTGACGCCCTTTGGAAATGATTTGTCTATGGAGCTTTGCCAGACCCTAACTCAGTTTAAACTGAGAAGGGTCTGGTTTTAACCAGGCTAACACACACACACACACAAACATGCAAACACTTACACATTGAATTCTAAATTGTTCACAGAATTTTGAAATGTGTTTTTTAAATAAACTGTTCTAATTATTATTATATTTTTATTTATTTATTTAATATTTTTATTTATTTATTATTTGTTACACTGTTAACTTGTACAATTAATTTAATTTGTACATTTAGATTTAAGTTATGTTATAATATTAGGGGTGTAAAAAAAAAAAAAAAAAAAAAAAAAAAAAAGATACACTTGAGTATCGCGATATTTTATTTTTCAATACTGTATCGATTTTCAAAAACGCAATATCGTTTTTTTTTTTTTTTTTTTAAGTTTACGTGTAAAAATATTCATGGTAAGAGTACAGTGGCTCACGTTTATTTAGTGTTTAAATCCCTACCACTAGATGGCTATGCATAGACACACCACTAGTGTCCTCGCCTAACGTTTTGCTAGAAACAACAGCTATGGCTGAACCCGTGTAAAGACCAGCTCCCGCTCTATTCCGTGCTGAAGTGTGGAATCATTTTGGTTTCCAGGGTAAAGAGGGCACTACCGATATCGACAGGAACCATGCAGTTTGTGAATTGTGTCTTCACAAGTGCGGCGCATGAGCAGGGCGTATTTTTTTCGGCGTGCATGTTAATCAATGAGTGCGTTCACACCGCGAGCAGGAGCAGCGCGTGAGCGTCGAGCGGGACCGTCGCGTGAGCGTCGAGCGGGAGCAGCGCTGTGAGCGTCGAGCGGGAGCAGCGCGTGAGCGTCGAGCGGGAGCAGCGCGTGAGCGTCGAGCTGGAGCAGCGCGTGAGCGTCGAGCGGGAGCAGCGCGTGAGCGTCGAGCGGGAGCAGCGCTGTGAGCGTCGAGCGGGAGCAGCGCGTGAGCGTCGAGAAGGAGCAGCGATGTGAGCGTCGAGCGGGACCGTCGCGTGAGCGTCGAGTAGGAGCAGCGCGTGAGCGTCGAGCGGGACCGTCGCGTGAGCGTCGAGTAGGAGCAGCGCATGAGCGTCGAGCGGGACCGTCGCGTGAGCGTCGAGTAGGAGCAGCGCGTGAGCGTCGAGTAGGAGCAGCGCGTGAGCGTCGAGTAGGAGCAGCGCGTGAGCGTCGAGCGGGAGCAGCGCGTGAGTGTCGAGCGGGACCGTCGCGTGAGCGTTGAGTAGGAGCAGCGCGTGAGCGTCGAGCAGGAGCAGCGCGTGAGCGTCGAGCGGGAGCAGCGCGTAAGCGTAGAGAAGGAGCAGCGCGTGAGCGTCGAGCGGGAGCAGCGCGTGAGCGTCGAGCGGGAGCAGCGCGTGAGCGTCGATTAGGAGCAGCGAGTGAGCGTCGAGCGGGACCGTCGCGTGAGCGTCGAGTAGGAGCAGCGCGTGAGTGTCGAGCGGGACCGTCGCGTGAGCGTCAAGCAGGAGCAGCGCGTGAGCGGGACCGTCGCGTGAGCGTCGAGTAGGAGCAGCGCGTGAGTGTCGAGCGGGACCGTCGCGTGAGCGTCAAGCAGGAGCAGCGCGTGAGCGTCGAGCGGGACCGTCGCGTGAGCGTCGAGCAGGAGCAGCGCGTGAGTGTCGAGCGGGACCGTCGCGTGAGCGTCGAGTAGGAGCAGCGCGTGAGTGTCGAGCGGGAGCAGCGCGTGAGCGTCGAGCAGGAGCAGCGCGTGAGCGTGAGCGTCGAGAAGGAGCAGCGCGTGAGCGTCGAGAAGGAGCAGCGCGTGAGCGTTGAGCGGGACCGTCGCGTGAGCGTCGAGCAGGAGCAGCGCGTGAGCGTCGAGCAGGACCATCGCGTGAGCGTCGAGCAGGAGCAGCGCGTGAGCGTCGAGCAGGAGCAGCGCGTGAGCGTCGAGTAGGAGCAGCGCGTGAGTGTCGAGCGGGACCGTCGCGTGAGCCGCAGTGAAGCGGGTTTCGGCGGAGAGTCTATTTTTGCTGCGCTGCTCACGCTCAATTAAAGTGAAAGCACACTTTTGATGGACAAAATTAATATGATTTCACACAAAAAGTGCCCAAAACGCACAGACTTTGTAGCCTGGGTTTCCCCATCCTGCCTTGTGCAGCGCGATTTTATTCCCGCTTCTAGGCAGTCTGGACACCATGGACCAAATTTTCCCCTCAGATAGGGAACCAATCACAGACCGGGGAGGGAGCAGCAAGGCGATGACGACGTCTATGCGACACACCGAAGCAGTTTGTTTATATCTATGGATCCAACACGGCAGCAGACGCGAAGTTACCTTTCAAGTTTATTTAGAAAAAATAGCAACTTTTGGCGTCAAACCATTTCATAACCAAGAAGGATGTTTTTTTCCCTGCTACCAACAGGCTTTGGCAAAAGCCTCATATATCAACTAACGTTAGCCCTGTTATAGTGGCTATGGCAATGGGGCTTAGGCTAGCGAGACCACCGTCGTTATGGTTGTCTAGCCAAAATCTCTGCGTTTACACTTGGCATTAAACATGCGATCACCATGATCCGATCAAGCAGATCAGGACACGGTGTGTTTACATTTGTTCACAATAAGTAGCCTGTATCTGGATTCCCATTATTCCTCTGTCAAGGCAGCGCACGCTCTTCATCTCATGACTGATCACAGCTGTGATATATTGTACAAGCGATCGCCTCATTCAGATAATGTTGCACAATTAAAATGAAAAATGACACACACAGTATCATGTAAGTCTAAATAAACTGTTTTAAATATTGTTCAAATAAGTTTAATTTCTTGTCTAAACTGAGTTTTTACACACGTCATCTGGTATAATTGAAACGATTGGCTATGATCTACGTAAAGGCGCATTTGATAGACATCCGTAGCACCCAATAAACGGCTCTGGGCATTCGTAAACCACGCCTCAAATACGAGAAAATGAACGTGGTTTCCAGACCACGTATCATGCATGTCTAGTGTGTTTTAACAAGAACTGCAGTATGTCAGAAAAGAAAATGAAGACTCAAGTTTTATAGAAAATGTACCCTTACCCATTAAACTTGTTTCTAATTATTCAGTTTGGGCTTTGAACAAACTTTAAGTTTATGACCAACTTCTAAAAACAAATTTAACAAAAGTCTTTGTAATGAAGCAGTAATACTTTGATTTTTATGTGTACTGAATTGTTTACCTAAAGTAAACTTGTTTGACTTTAATGCACATCATGTCTTTTTTTAAATATTACTTTTTCTAAAATTATAGTCCTACTTAAAAAAAAAAAAATCCCAATATATCGCCTTATGCACAGTATCGAAATATATTGCAATATTTTGATTCGTGACCCATGTATCGTGATACGTATCGTATCGCCAGATTCTTGCCAATACACAGCCCTATATAATCTTTCATTATTTTGATGTCTTTATGTATTCCAAGCTTTGGCAATATTGTATTGTGTACAGTCATGCCAATAAAGCAATTTTGAATTGAAGAGAGCGAGAGGGAGAGCGAGAGAGAGAGCGAGAGAGAGGTGGTTACCTAAAGAGCAAATCTGTAATGAATGTTGATAAGGGGAAGTTGACACACTCTCTCTCTCTCTATCACATACACACTTCCTCCACTGTGACAAACACACATCACTCAGAGACTCACTGTACAGTCAAACACAGCAGATGATTAGAGAGAGAGAGAGAGAGAGAGAGAGAGAGAGAGAGAGAGAGAGAGAGAGAGAGAGAGAGAGAGAGAGAGAGAGAGAGAGAGAGAGAGAGAGAGAGAGAGAGAGAGAGAGAGAGAGAGAGAGAGAGAGAGAGAGAGAGAGAGAGAGAGAGAGAGAGAGAGAGACTCTCCCAGTTTTCCTGAATCCTCCTGGGAACAAACGTCGGGTCGGTGACAGTCGTTCCACAAGACCTCAAAGGCCCATCAATCTGCCAGCCAATCACGGCTCACGGATTATACACTCGGGCCGCTGGTCAGAGAGCTGTCAATCACTCAGATCCACGTCTGTCAAATCACCCCGAGAGAGGAAAGAGCGATGGAGGAAAAAAGAAACTAGGAGCTTGTATCTTACACTCGTGTGCTTTTGCAGGTCATTTAGTTTTCTATCTCTATTTTTGACCATTTGAAAATTGGCTGCTGCCCCTTTAAGAAACGTCTCCTTCACTTTCAATTACGCTGCTCACTTATACAGCTATTACCTATACTAATGCCTATTGTGACGTATATCTGAGTGAAACGCTTCAATCTGAACAAGAACAGATGTGGGCGGGGCTTGATTGTGTCTGTGGGGAATTAATTGGATGGTTGTGGTCTGCTATTGGCTGATCTCAAGTGAGTGACAGGTTGCCCTGCCCACATCATCAGAGAATGTTTAAAAAAAAAAGAGTAAAAAAAAAAAAACATTATTCTGATTCAAGATGATTAAAACAATAATGAAGTGCCTGGATGAATTACTTGATTAGAATAAAAACAAGAACTGTCCATTTTGATTTCATGGTGACTTTAAGATTCTATTTTTATCTTTATGTTTATGTAAATTATTCCATTTCACTCAAACAGTCGTTATGCTGCTTTAGATTGGAAACCTTGAATTATGTTATTTGTGGTTGTGGTTTGCTATTGGCTGATCTCATGTGATTGACAGGTTGTTGCCCCGCCCACATCATCAGAGAAGAGAAGCTGCAAGAGGAAGATATTCTGATTGAAGATTCAATATTAATTTAATAAAATAATGAGGGTTAACCTAACATCAAACAAAATCCACATCAGGTTCAGCTTTGATCAGGATTCAGCCTTTCTTTCCGTCCTTCGGATCCTGTGTTTTTCTCCGAGCGCGTGTGTTTTTTTGGGTGTGTGTTCGTGTCTCTGAGAGCCGATATGAGTGTGACGCGCCGCAGGGTCTCAGCTGCGATCAGTGTGTGTGTTTGGAGTTATTTAGACACCAGTCGCCCTTCTCACTCTCTCACACACACACACACACACACACACGACGTGATCTGGAGCGCAGAACCTGTAGGCGGAGGTTAAAAACAAACCAACAACGTAAATATCAAACACACAATGCTGCTGTAAAAATAACATGCACTAAAAAAAAAAAACACAACGCAACTCAAGTCAGAAACCAAACAAATCTGTATATTTACGGTCTCAGAAATGTTCCTGGGCTTTATGTGTGATTCATTAATTCAAGCTTTTAAAGGCTTTTTAGAGTGACGAATAACAACATAAATGCATAAATTATAGCAGCCTATGGTTAATATAATGCACATATATAATATTAAGATATATATTAAGACACTCCCGTTCAAAAGTTTGGGCTCAATGAGATTTAAGACTTTTATTCAGCAATAAACTGATCAAAAGAGGCATTTATAAGGTTTCAAAAAGACATTTCAAATAAATGTCTTTTGAACTTTTTATTCATCAAAGAATCCTGAAAAATACAATTTGCTGCTTCATATTTTTGTGGAAACTGTGATACAACTGTTTTTCAACATTAATAATAATCATAAATGTTTCTTGAGCATCAAATCATCATATTATCCTGATTTCTGAAGGATCATGTGACACTGAAGACTGGAGTAATGATGATGAACATTCACAGGAATAAATTACACTTTACTATATATTAACTTATTAAACAGCTAATAATATTCTACTATTCTAAAAACATAATATTTTTTTTAAACTTACTGTATTTTTAATCAAATAATTTATAAGAGCATAAAAAAAAAAACATTACTAAATCTTACTGACCCTAAAATGTTTAATGGTAGTGTACAATATAGCTAGACATAAATATAGATCAAATATATGAACATTTTTATATGATAAAAAATAAAAAAGGTAATTGCTTTTTCTCACATTTCTGATTTTTCTCATACAGTTTATACAATTCTGACTTTATAACACGCAATTGCGACTTTATATTTCAATTCTGAGAAATAAAGTCAGAATTGTGAGATGCAAACTTGCAATTGTGAGATAAAAAGTCACAATTATCTTTTAAAATGTTTTATTCTGTGGTGGAAACAACAGCAGAATGAAAACCATCAACCAATGAACTGGTAGAACAATCAAAAAGCATGTTTGTCATAATCATTTAGGAATTGTACTTTTTTCCACAATAAAACACAAATCATAAAAGAAAAGTGTAGTGTTTCCGACAGTGTTCATGAGGCTGTTTTGATTGACTATTGTTTAATGCTTTGGCTATTTCACAAACTCCCTTTAAATGCATGTTGCTTATTTAATTTCATAGTCAAAAAACACATTGCGTCCCTGTTCCTACTTTTATATCTTTATTTATTGTATTTGGATTTTGATTTGCACTTTTGTTAGATTATTTATGCATGTTCTGAATGTACTTTTGGGAGTTTTTTTAATAAATTTTTTTTTTTTTAAAAGGTTCACAGTGATGTTTATTTTTTTTACTTTTTATCTCTGTTACATTAACATTCTGTAACTCAATAAAAATTGTATTAAAAAAAAACACATTGCGTCCTGAAACGGTGTAAAATCTGCTTCTCCTGATCTTGATGTGACAGAATCACATTAAACACACAGACAACTCGGCCGACGCAAGAACCTCTAATCACAACTATTAAATATTTTGTCACTTTAAAAAAAGCTCAGCGCTGCCAATACGAGCCAAATCTGCCCATTTGTTTCATAATCATGTTAATTTCTCACACACACACACACCTGCGCTGAAGGATGTTCCGTGTCTCTGCGTCACGTTTCTCTCACAGTCGCCGCTCGAACTCTAAAAGGGACCAAAGGTGAGGCTTAAAAGCTGTAAAAGGATGGTTTAATAAACGAGCGGCGCTCAGAAGGCGCTGGTAATGAGCTGTTGGTGCTCGGATCACATGACGGGCAGAACCGAGACCCGCGGGTTCAGCGCCCGGCTCTGATAACGACTTCACCTCCATTAGCAGGAGCAGCGGGGACACACACACACACACACACACACACACACGCAGACACACTAGGGCTGTCAATCTTCCACTATAATATTATTCGAATTCCATTCCTTACTTTATTTAATATTCAAATAATATTCGAATATTAAATGCTCAAATTCATCCTATTATTAATATTTACGACATCACACAGGCTTATGGATCAGTGCCACTATATCATGTGGTTGTTGTTACCCGTTCTGTCCACTAGAGGCACATCTAATAAACATTTATCCGTGTTGAATATGGCTGAAGCGCTTCCGGTGGTTTTCGGCTGATATCTCTGCGAAAACTCCACCAACAATTCTGAAACTTATACCGTTATTTTCAGTTCGACTAGACGGTTCCATCGAGCTCGGTGCTCGGCGAGTCCGGTGAGTTTTTTTACGTTTTTCGCTTCACGGGCGCTTTGGGATGCGCTTTTTACGTCATTAAACATTGACCATTTTTGACAGTATTGTTGTGATGCTACAGCGTGGATAACGTGCACACTTGTGTTACAATTCAAAAACTTTATTTACAAAACTAAAGCATTTCATTTTCTCATGCGTGTAAGCCAAGGCGGCGAGAAAGGCAAGATTGCATATAAAAATTTATACATAATAACATAATAAAAACAGCCCTAACTAGGGGTGGGAATCACCAGAGGCCCCACGATACGATATTATCCCGATACTTAGGTCACGATACGATATTATTGCGATTTTAAACATATTGCGATATTCTGCAATATATTGCAATTTATTACGTTTTTCCAACTCCAAATTATGTCCGCAAAGGAGTTCATGTCACATACATTTTATTTTATCGTTTAAATGATCATACTGTAACGAGTGGATATAAGGTGTGGCCCCTTTAAGAGCTGCGCGCGCCCTGTTAAACTGTCTATGGTATACAAGTGTGCCTCAAGTCCCCCATGTATGCGGGTAATGGCGCTCATTTTATTTGATCTGTTTATGTTTTGTTTGGTACGCTGTGGACGGAGCGTGGGACAGACAGTTGCCCCAAGTTTGATTGGGGAAATAAAGTGCGAGCTGTTGTGATATGCCATCACCTCCGTGAGTTTGTCTGGCCTAGTGGCTTCGGCTGTGAGCTATCCCGGTTTTCGCGACTACATGCTGCTTTTTGTTTTGATGACGCATGCGGCGGTGCAACACTGGTGGCTGGTGTTGCCAGATTGGATGTTTTTTTCGCTACATATTAAGGCCTTTTTACGGTGTGTTTTAGCCGGGTTTTGCCTGGAAGGCTCTATAGAAGTATGGCACCCAATTGAACGAAGTTAAACAGAGAGCGTGCGTGCGTTCACAGACACTAGAATGTTGTTCACAGTAACGTTCATCAGGCATTAATACAGTACGTTCTGTTCACGTTCGCCTAAAATATGAACGAGTTCATGAACTGTTGTTCAATGAACGCGTTCAGGGACAACACTGAATTGAAATAATAAAAGATCGATACTTGTATGCGCCCGTGTATCGATACAGTATTGCCACAGAAAATATCGCGATACTATGCTGTATCGATTTTTCCCCCCACCCCTAGCCCTAACAAACACAAACATACACAAACACACACACATACACACACACACACACACACACACACACACACACACACACACACACACACATCAGGGTACCCCCAGGATCCTCCAACTTAAATTCAAGGCTTTTTAAGACCTTTTTAATACCATTTCAAATGAAATTCAAGGCCAACTTCGTACCCATTCCGACAGAAGTATGAGGGGAAAATGTCAAATCTGTATAAATTTTAAACCCTAGAAAATAATTATGTACAAGGAGGCTACTTGAATTAAATAAAACATTTTACTTAAATTATCAGTCATATTTAATACATACGCAACAGCATTGTAGCGTGCACGCGTGTGTAGGCCAGTGTTAATTTTGGCAGACATTTTTGATTTAGTCTTAGTCTTCAGACGAAAATGCTTATTGGTCTTAATCACATTTGAGTCATCCTGTTTTTTATAGTTGTAGTTGACGAAAAGTCTTAGCATTTTTTGTCAACTTTTAGTCAAACTGCAGTTACTTTACTTTTGGTAGTTATTTTATATGTAGTCTTTAGACAGAAAATGTTATAATAATTATTCTCTCTAGGCCAATTCAATTAAGCTTATGAGAAATTATTGACATTGCACTCTTTAGCAGTAGCACTTGTGCAGGTCTATAATTATCCCTTTTCCTCAGTTCAGTGGTTGTCCAGTGTTTTAGAGTGCCGTACCCCCTGGTGCCCCCTCTCTTACACTTAGACTGCACTCACACCTTTTACATTTAGGAACAAGATTTGCCCCCTTTAATAAATTTTTCTATTTCATTTTTTACCTTTTTTAAGGTATTACAAAGAAAGAAATAATGCTTTAAATAAAACCATGTTCATTAAATTTGCAATGTTAAAAAAACATTCAAATTGCCAGTAGGTGGCGGTAACTCACTATCTTTATGAGTGAGTCTTTGAGTCATTCATTCATTGAATCTCACGATTCGTTCAAAGCCACATATTTCGTTGCAAAATAGAGCAAGCCTGACAATGCTGTTTTAAATGTAGTACATCACTTAATGTTACCCTTTTTTCTTTTCTTTTTTACTGTTGTATAAAATCAATGTCACATTTGAAATCGTGTGGATATTCGGGAAACATTGCATTCTTGCTCGTATGAACACTGGTGGATATCAGCCTGCATTTTGATCGCAGATTTAGTCGCACAAACAGCGCAAGCGGCTCGTGACAGAACACAGACCGACTGAATGACACTTTAATTTGAGAAAGTTAGAAAATCTTAAAGATCGCTGAACTCCAGCTTGTCTGTGTTTTCAGATCATCCGCGCTTCTTCAGCAGTGTAGAGAGAGCGCGCGCGCATGGTGGCCAGATATTATTGAAAAGGCCGGGTAGAAAATATGTTCTTTAATAGAAAAGCTCTTATTTGGGTTTAAATTCTGTCATTTGTGGCCACAGCGGGTTAAACTAGGCTAGGTACTATCTTGTTCTGTACCTCACTTGCCTAGTAACCATAGTAACGGTTGCGCACGCGATCGCTTTTTCTGCTATGACGTGGAGCGCGAGGTGCACTCAACGCTGCATACATTTTGAATTAGCCTACATTAGTAACACTAACAGTTAATTTTGTTACGGTATGAAATTAATCCTAGCAAAGGCAAAAAAATATATAAGACCTTTGTAACGAAATCCAAGACATTGTATACTAAATTCAAGGCTTTTAAGGCCTTAATTTGAGATGATCACATTCAAGACTTTTTCAAGGCTTTTAAGACCCGCGGGTACCCTGACACATACACATATACCACATTCTTACCGTCTGACTTTTTCCAGTGGTGTGGTGAATCTTGAGCAGTGTGTTTGTGTGTTTGTGTGTGTGTATTCACCTAATGCAGCTCTTGTGAGACAGACGGAGAGATGGAGAACATGAGGGAGAATGTCTGTGGATGAGACACAATAAGCCATAAATCCTTATTAGGCGGCAAACAAGACACACACACACACACTTTGGGTTTTTATGTTTTATGGGTACTTTCCATAGACAATGGTTTTTATACAAACTGTACCCATCACACACACACACACACACACACACACACACACACACTAAAACATATACACACATACACACTAACCCTAAACCTACACAAACACACAATTGATTAAACAGTATTTACATTTATGTATTTAAAGACGACACTCATCAAGTGAATATTGAGAGTTATTAATGTATCCCAGAGTCTCCGGCCGGGATTTATCGGGTTCTGAACCATTATATGCATTTCCTACTGGAGTTACAAATCCAGAGACTTTCTGTGTGTGTGTGTGTGTGTGTGTGTGTGTGTGTTTCTTTGCACAAGGACTTAAAAACACACACATAAACAACTAAGAGTACTGTGCAGATGTTGCTCAGGAGAACTGAAGATCTCAGCTGGCTCGTTCACCTTTGACCCAGAAGTTTCAGCAGAGATAAAAAAAAAGAAAGAAAAAGAATAGACCGTAAAAGTGTATACTGACTTGACTGCAGACTTTGGTGTCGTGGAAAATTAGAGCAGAGTTTGAGATATTATTGGATCTTTTCTGAAACTTTTGAGCTTTTCTGTCTTTTCTGAAATATGAGAAGATGATGGATTAAGCAAAAGATTCGATTAGCTCGGTTTATTCTCATTGCAGTCTGGCAGAATCAATTGCAACATTAAATAAATCTCATTTGTGATTTGCCTTTCCAACATGCTCTAAAATACTCAAAAATCAGAGAATATGAGAATAAGCAACATCACAGGAGAACAACATTATTATCAGTCATGATAAACAAACTCCCTCAGATGATTGACAGCAGGGCTGCACAAAATATCAAAATAATGCATTATGTATATATCGTGATATGCATATTGATTGATTGAAGTTTATTTCGAGTAAAATAAAATAATACATATTAACACACACACACACAAAAAGTGTATCTCCCGTATACATAGATACATACATATATATATACATACATACACACACACACACACACACACACATTATAAATAATAACTATACACATATACATATATTATATATACATACATATACACGTGTACCTGTACACACACACACACATTAATTGTATGTAGATATGTGTATCTAAATTGTAGTTACACTTATAATAATAATTGCTCGAAAAAGCAACATATTGCTCGTTGCATTTCACACGGCTTGCAATAACTGGGGTCATGATCAAAAGACTCACTCACTGCTCTTGCTGAATAACTTTTCATATCGCATATCGCCCTGACATCACACTTTTCTTCAACATCATGCAGCCCTGATGACAGTAAACTCAGACAGAACTCCAGATAAACGTCTGTAAGATGCCATCGTGTACATTAGTAAACGCCACGTGTGCTGCTGGAGTCCATTAGGATGACCCGCAACGTTTGCCCAGAGACACGGCGTATAAACAAACACAGTTACTGCATCCCACAATGCAATGCAACCAGACTTTCCATTTCCAGTGCAATAAATGAAACGCAAGCAAAGTCAAAATGCACTTCTAAACCGCCTGCAACTGCAAAGTGTCACGCTTTTATATATAAAAACTAGTAAAAAACGCAATACCAGAGATGATGACAGCACAAAAGCATGACAGGGAAATATTAATACTCACCAAATCGGCCATATTAATCAATGAGAGATGCAAATATATATCAATATATGTCTATCTGTTAGTATCGCAATCTCCATAAATATGAGGCCAATGGACACAAACATTTGTCATGTGACCAATCACTCTCAAGCCACAGGAAAATGACATCATAACACTGACTGAATGTTTTTACATGGCTAAATGAAGAAAGAAGGCCTGGACATTCATAAAGCAGGTACTAATTGGAACAATAACTAATTGGAAATAAATGGAAACATTCAGGAAGAAGGTGAAGGAAACACCCGTCAAAATAAAAGACTCTTGCATAAACACTAGATGCAGATTCAGATGAAACTACCAGCTTGTCTTTTAAACATTTAAAAAATGACATGTGCTCGTATTAATGTTTGATTGTAGTGATTTTATTAGCCACGTATCATTTCCAAACATTTCTGATCAATGTTCTGATCCATTTTGAAGATAATAAACTTATATATCCAGATATTTTGTTTAGCAGTGAGAAGTCATTTTTCAAGTCCTCTTTCAATTAAATGAAACTTTAAATTGAAGTATTACATTTAACTGTATTTCTGATAACTTTCCAGGTTTCTATATTATACAAAAGGGTATGAAAATGTTGAACTGCATATTTGGCATTTACATTTTTTCTAGGTTTTATTGTATTGATCCGGAAATGTCTTAATCTTGACAACATTTTAGCATTTGTCATTTCCTTCTTATCTTATATTCCCCTTTCAGGTGTAAACTGTTGATGACATTTCAGGAGCGCTTTATTTGACCGATATTTACAAGCGTAAGGTCACGGACCTGCTTCCCTGCCGGCAAAGAATTCATTAAAAAGATGAAAACAGAAGATATTCTCTCTCTCTCTCTCTCCAGCAGTGTGTGTGTGTGTGTTTGGTGTGTCGTAGCAGGTGGTCCTCAATGGTACTGGACTTTGACAAATTTCACTCTCTGGACAAATTGACGGTCACGGGAGGATAAAAGAACAGCGTGACCTCTGAGCGCGATCGCTAATGTGTTCGGTCTGATACGAGACTCCAGCAGAGAGAGAGAGAGAGAGAGAGAGAGAGAGAGAGAGAGAGAGAGAGAGAGAGAGAGAGAGAGAGACACACACACACACACGTTATGCCACCATAAAGGGAACATTCCATTTTGCAAACATTACAGGAATGTTTCGGAAACGTTCTAATAACGTTTAAAAAAGGTTGGACAAACATCAAAACGTTTCAGAAAAACGTCTATTGAAGAAATTGATATGCTAATATACATTTATTGATTTACTGTCTGTTTTATGTGCCATTCTGTTGACTTTTATTTTGATACGCGGTTCTTTTTCCGTTTGTTCCTGTTTCTTCTGTTTAGTTTCACTTTCCTTAGTTACGGATTATGACTTCGTTCGTCTCCCATTGTGTTCACCTTTAGTTTCCTTTGTTCGGCCCCTGTATTTAAAGCCCTGTGTCTTAGTTGTTTTTGGTCAGTCTTTAAAATTATTTGTAGATTTACTAGCACTGTTTAAAACGGCACGTCAAAGACAACACACATGACAACTACTAAAATATGTGGTGTAATAAAAAAGGCGATAAAAAAAAAATATTTTTTTTTTTTTTTTTTTGAGGATATTATTATTTTATACATTGTTATTGACAAATACTAGATTATGTTTTATTATGAACTTTTAGCATGAAAACCAAAGTTCACAATTAAACAATTATTCAGAGTAGTCTATAGTCAGAACTCCTGATATGATGTAGATTTTTTGGAGGTGCACTCTTGTCATAAATTCATCTATTACTGTTCCTACATAATTTATAACAAAAAACAACAGTGCTAAAATATCTATTTAGGAGTCTTAGACCTTTCCAACGATATCAAGATTGTCATGATTTTATTAGGATTTAATTGTAATATAGTGAAGTAAACTTAGTCCGTAAAAAAAAAAAAAGCACACTTTTGATGGACAAAATAAATATGATTTCACATAAAAAGTGCCCAAAATGCACAGAATTTGCATGTCTAGTAGAAATTTTAGCCATTTAAACTTGTTTTTATTATTCAGTTTGGGTAAAAGTATATGCTGTTTTATAAAAAAAATAATATAAATATATATATATATATATATATATAGAAAATAAATATTTGTGTTATTGAAAATAAAAAATTTAATCTGTATCGGCATGTCAAACTCAATGAAAACTCGGAATCGGCCTAGAAAATTGTAATCGGTGTATCTCTAGCGATGATGTATGACTATACGTTGACGTCATATGCAAATATATTTTCCTGTGTGACATCACAGATCCCGCAAGATCCCGCAATATCAAAACGAGCTGTTTTTGGAGCTTGATTTTCTCCCGTAGATCAGAACATGGTAATTCCCCGAGAGATTCATCAGGACTGCAATCTCATGATCGCTCTCCAGTGCAGAGACACGAGTCTCTCTTTCCTTTCTCTTCCCGTCACACGGACTTTCTCCCGGCGGGTTTGAACAGTGATCGCTCTCCTCGGGAACACAGCAGCGAAACATCCACACATCAGGCCTATTCATAATACATCTGTCCAACACACAGGAGGGCAGCACAGAGAGAGAGACGCTCACATCGACACACACTTCTCTGCTGCTCAAATCTCATTTTTTGGTGATGTGGCATCAACAAATTTCATAGCATCAAGATCTGTATTAAATCTATGCATTAGCATTAATATATTATTCTACTGTCACTGTTCAAAGCATATCTAATGTACATTAAAGTCACCATGAAACTATATTTATTTTACTAAATATAATTCATCCATGCACTTCATTTTTGTTTTCATAATCTTGAATCAGAATAACTTCCTCTTGCAGCATCTCTTCTCTGATGATGTGGGCGGGGCAATAACCTGTCACTCACATGAGATCAGCCAATAGCAAACCACAACCATCCAATCAATTCCCCACAGACACAATCAAGCCCCGCCCACATTTGTTCTTGTTCCAGAAGCGTTTCACTCGGACATGTCACAATAGTGTTGTCAAAAGACCCTGTGCTACGGTACCAAGTCGGTATTTTAAATAAATATATGCACCTTTCTGTGTAACACATTACACATTAGCACACAATTATTATCTTCAAATGTCTTCACAGCCGTCAAAATATGATTTCTGCTGTTCACATCCAAAAAGCACATCCGATCTGTGAACGCAGCCAAAGAAAATGAGACGCACTTCTTTAAATTCTTCTGTCAGATATTGCCCTCAAAAAACCTCATTATTGAACCATGAAGAAATCAGACAGAACCAGGAACAGGCTGTCAGCCAATCAGCTGCGAGCAGCACCAGAGCTTTGTTGGCATTATTATTGATGGTCTGATTATGTGTGGAGGAGAAAGAGCGAGACCCGGCTGAGAGAGAAAGAGGAATAATCAGGCTCTTACCCCGGGTAGAGTCTTTTGTTCATGGAGAGCGCTCTGGGCCTTCAGCGCGGACTCTCTGGCACAGTACGTTAGAAAGGCACATCCTGAAACACACACACACACACACACACACATTCATCAGCGTGTCGGGACTCGGCCTACACAGGCAAATATCACTCAAAAATAGGGTTGGGTGTCGTTTGAATTTTCATTTCGATTCTTAATTTTGATTCCAATAAGGTAAAAAAAAAAAAAAAAGCTTGGATATCATTCACATTTGGTCTTATTGCAGAACATTTAATTGTAGCTGAATATCATGAACACAAATCAACAGGCTGAAGAACACTTACACAAGGAGCGTTTGTCTGTGGTTTATACACACCATAGAAAAACAACTAGCCTAACTAATATACATTTCAAGCATTATTAAAGACAAGTAAACACTCAGTAATTAAAAAATAACGAATTATCAATTGCAACAAATAGATGCACCTGAACAAAGATATGATTAAAATAAACAGTGTGTTAAGATTGTCAGGTGTTCAGGTACAGAAACTGTATTCAAAAAGTAACATTTATAAATAAAATATACATTACAAATATGTGACCCTGGATCACAAAACCAGTCTTAAATCGCACGGGTATATCTGTGGCAATAGCCAACAAAACACTGTGTGGGTCAACATTATCGATTTTTCTTTTATGCCAAAAATCATTAGGATATTACGTAAAGATCATGTTCCATGAAGATATTTTGTAAATTTCATTCCTACCTTAAATATATCAACATTTTATTTTTGTAAGTGGATGCAGGACAATCGCCAACAGAAATGGAAACCTTTATTTCGATTTTTTTAAACCCTCAGATTCCCGATTTCAAATTGTTGCATCTCGGCCAAATATTGTCATATCCATATCCAAACCACACATCAATGGAAAACTTATTTATTCAGCTTTCAGGTGATGTATAAATCTCAAATTTTAAAAAAAGGACACATAAGACTGCTTTTGTGGTCCAGGGTCACATCGTTACAGTTATTCAGTGAAGAACGAGTGAGTTTTCTCTCTGTCTTCTGTTGTTAGATTAGTGTTATTATAGAGACGGCCGCAGGAATATTAGGCTGCTGTCCCTTTAAGAGACGCACGGGTCTAATATACTGATACACACGTGCAGCGCAGAAAACATCCCGCGCTTGAATGGGTTTAAAATTTAAATTTTATCACAAGTATTCGATTCCCAACCCTACTCACAAATGACAGCAATATTCAAAATCACATTAATTGGCAATGTCAATAAGTACAACTGAAAAGTACAAGTAAAGTCTGCAAGTACAAGTACATATCTGGCAGTCATGCAAACGACAGCAATATTCAAAATCACATTAATTGGACAAATAGCAGAAAAAAAACCCCACATATGCATTTTCAGACACCTCCACCTCCAAAGCGCCACTGCAAATTAATTGAACATGCTCAAACATAAAAAGCAAATGTGTTTTTTGCCCCGTGTGTGGCAGCGGTGACCCTCTGAGAGGCATTTCTGCCGCGGCCAGCAGAATCTGTCATCGCCTCACAGCAAACGTGCAAGAACACACACATCGAACCCAGGACTTTACGCTGGAACTCAAGAGGACACACTTTAAACACTCAACAGGCTCTCAGTATATTAGTCTAAACTCCTCTTGAACAACAACTGTTATTCGCTGGAACCCAAACCCAGTGCTCCAGATACAGGATTGCATGATTATATGGTTAGCTTTATTTCATTTGCATTTTAGTATTGCTTGGTCTGCTGTCCGTGACCCATCAGAACAGACACGGGTCGTAGTCGATCCGTAAAGATGGTTCGGCACGCACGTGATTACTTGCAGAACCATCGCAGGGTGAAAGTTTGACTGTTAAAAAATGTATCGGTCACTGAATAATTTATTCAAAAACACTGAATCACCCAGTAATGAAACACAATAAGTCTTTATAAGTTAGTCATTGAATCATTCATTTAACCATTTTCTTTATTATCTTTATATAATTCAATTTAATTAAATCTTTTTTTAAATAGACCGCAGCAATCAACATTTTGTCAGAACCTCTAGTAAATTACATGTTATTTTGTTTATAATTGTGAGAAAATCAGTAAAAAAAAAAAAAAGATTGCCAATTTATCCAGAATCCCAGTACTTTGTTAATGAATTTTTATAATTGTATATAATTTATAACGAACGTTTATTTGTATATTATGTCATGTTGAGATCTCTACCAGCAGCTCCTCCTTCATGACCCGAGCATCTCACACACACACACACTAAATGATAAATAACATTATGTAAGTCATCAAAACACACGCTTCACCGCAAACCCATCGTCCACTCGACACACATCTCTACAGATCCTTCAGTGTGTGTGTGTGTGTGTGTGAGAGACATGATGAATCACACTTAAATGTCATTACACAACAATACGAGTCATTTATTGTAAAGACGAACTGCACACGCGTAATGTTTGCCAAAAACAAGCTTGTTTGGATTGAATTGCTCACACCAACTCTTGCTTTCAGATTTATGCAATTACATTCAGAGTCAGAGTTTCAGTGTAACAATATAATTTATCGAATTTCTAAAGGCCTCAAAATGATCAAAACTTTCGCACTTCCTCTCCTCCGGTCCTCCAGTCTCTGACTCTGATCATTTATTAGAAAAATCATGAGTATGAAATATGATCATCAGGCTTTTGAGGAAGGTTTATTTGTTCATTCACATCATCATTGTATTGCATTAGGCTATATGCTTTAAAACTAGAGCTTTGATCATAAAACTAAGCATTTAAATATCAAGACATTATTGGCAGATATTGATATTTATATGCATTGAATGTACGTATCTGCTATAGTGTTATAAAGATCTCACTGATTTACATTTACATCACTTTTTTCTCACAATTCTGCAAAAAAAATACAGAGGTTTGATCATAAAACTGAGCATTTAAATATTATTGTACCATGACATTATTGGCAGATATTTATATTTATAGCCATTTTATGCGAGTATCTGCTATACTGTTATAAATATCTCATTTATTTACATTATAAGCATCTCACTATATCATATTATACGGGCCACAAAAGCTTGATGAATCAAATATGATACTCAACAAAAAACACTTATGCAAACTTCAATGCAGTAAATTGTTCTATATTAATACATTTAACTGTTCATTAGCTTTCATAATGTCAGGCATTACAGGATTGAGTGAAGGCTGAGCTCACGGTGTTCTGCTGTTGTATAGAAGTGTGTGTGTGTGTGTGTGTGTGTGAAGGGCACGCATGCCAACGGCTCAGAATGAGCTGCCTGTGGTTCTTTAAAGAGTTATTTTTCCCATATTCATCTTTCTTCAGTGTGTAATGTTGCGGTTTAAGCATGAAAAAAAAATCTCTGTAAAGCTCCAGTTCTTCTCTATATCAGAGTCAGTGTTTCTGAACTCCTGAAACGCCTCCATTGTAGTCCAATATTCCTCATTATAATAATTAATACGCAGAATAAAGGGGCGGGGCCTGGTTGAGTTAGTAGTACACAGCAACCAATAGCCTTGATGTTCTCCGTCTGGGTTAACTATATAGACCCTATAAAGTCCGGCTATGGATAACACACACTTCTACCCAGAATGACCTTGAGTTTGGTTACTTGTGGTTTAGAGATCTATTAAATTTTAACCGACAGCCCAAATTTTGCCTTGTTTTAGCCTAGACTTCTGGATGGCTATTAGACGTCTTTTAAACGCAGAATTGCTTGGTAATGTGTTGCTGGGTAGTGTGTTTAAACTGGTGGTTATGGTAAGGGGCGGGACATTTCCCAAACACACTCAAAGCGCTCGACCAATCACAACACACTGATCCAGCCGACCAATCAGAGCACAGTGTGCTTTTCAGAAGGCGGGGCTTCATAGAGACAGGAAGTAAACAGAGCGTCACTGACAGACTGGGAAGAACCGAACAAAACTGGAGTGTGTTTCCCGAAAACATCGTTAGCAACTGAGGTCGCGAGTTCTGTCGTTATCAGCAGTTCAACGAGTCGTGTTTCCCGAAAACATCGTTACAACGAACATTCGCAAACAGCATCGCAGAGTTGTGTGTGTGTGTGTGTGAGCGACAGATCTGTGGTTAGAAGAAGAGTTTATAGTTTTCATGACATGTGACTCAATAAATCCTGATCTTGAGCAGAATAAGCAAGCAGACATTCAGGACAATCTGTTTTATTTAGAATACATTCAAATGTAATTTACGTCTTTTAGTTTCTCAAGAGATTTAAAGCGTCGTGTTTCTGAAGAGTGCGCATGTGTGATCGAGCTCGAGTGTCAGAACGAGTCTATGATTGAATCTGGAAATAAAGAAAAATAACTGAGAAAAATTAGAAATAGTCCTCAGATGCCATGTTCATAATTTATAGCAAAACATCTCGCGTTAATTCGATCTCAAACAGATTCATTAAAAGAAGTTATTACTCCAGCACATGAGTGACATCATTGAACGACCACATTTTGCGACAGGTTTAGGGAAACAGTCGAGGCTGTAGTTGATGTCTTCAATGATTCAGTGTGCTGGGATAGTGAAGCAGCGAGTACTGAGTTACGGCGGTGTACGGGAAACACACACCAGAGCGTTACTGACAGACCGGGAAGAGAGGAGCCGCAACAAAGGAGAATGAGGAAAATAATCAACATTACAGCAGAAAACCTGTTCTAGTAGAGCCTGAAACGTAAAAGGGCGTAATAGTTCCTCTTTGGTCAAGGACACTAAACTGCTGCGCTGACGGCCGTGTGTGTGTCGCGATCGCCCCCGTGACTCCAGGCTATTAATGTAAACTAACAGCTTTAATGATACACGTCTGATCCACTGGGAACCATCAGCACAAAACCTGTGATTACAGCGAGCGAGAGAGAGAGAGAGAGAGAGAGAGAGAGAGAGAGAGAGAGAGAGAGAGAGAGAGAGAGTTTATGAAGGACTAAATAAGAACCTAATGGATATATTTTGGCCTCTGCTCAAGTAGATTATATAATGTCTTTAAAATGTTGATGCTCAGAAGAACTGCACTGAAAAACTGGAGAAAAAAACCAGACACGCTGAAAATATGAACGTGCACAAAGAACGAAGCACTATGCATGTGAAAAATGTGTGTGAGTTACTGTTAGTAATGCAAAACAAGCACAATGACATCATTTAATAAATACAGACAGGGTTTATGGTCTTAAATAACTAGAGATTATTAACTGAATGCATTCAAAATTAAATAATACTTCAACACTTTTTAAAATAATTTAATCAGTTCATCATAGCAACCATATTTTTATTTCATTCTGTTCGTGTTTACATTTAGTTCAGTGGGGAGAAATTACGCAGAGGCAACAGAACAGGCGATTGAGAAGTTTCCCATGCAAAAGCCATGCTTTATGAGAATGTGTGTCTCACGCGCACACACACACACACACACACTTACTTCACTCCGCTCTTAAAAATAAAGCTTCCTCCATTATTATCTTTTTACCATAACAAATCATTCCTGAACTGATTTTTTTGTTTTCATGAATAGTTCTTGTTTTACATGAGTGCCTGAAGTTCTTTGACGTACCAGCCTCATTGAAAAACGTCATTGAGAATTTTTCAGCTCACAATTCTGACTTTTTTCGCGCAATTTTTTTTTTTTTTTTGTGGAATGTGACTTTCTCACAATTCTGACGTTTTTTCTCACAATTCTGACTTTTTTTCTTGCAATTCTGACTTTTTTTCTTGCAATTCTGACTTTTTTTCTTGCAATTCTGACTTTTTTTTTTCTTGCAATTCTGACTTTTTTTCTCTCACAATTCTGGCTTGTTTCTCGCAGTTGCGAGTTGCAATTATCCTTTTTTGTTTTTTATTCTGTGGCTTACATGGTTTTATGAACATCTATGATCTCAGCTGACAAAAACATATTCTAATAACCTTTTTGAAAACGTCTCCATTAAGTTATGGAAACATTTGTATGTTTTAAAAACGTTTTTTTTCTTGTTTATGAGAAGGATAGGGGAACATTACAGGAATGTTCCAGTTGATAATTTTACAAACATTATAGGAATGTACTTGTTGATAGTTTGATAACAAGTAGTAAGTAGTTACATGAACTTCCAACTAAAAAAATACAAAAAAACGTTTCAAATGAGAATGTCATGGACCCTTTTCACATTTCCGGTTTCTCAGAAGGGAAGTCGTCATAGTTGGGTAAACTTCTATATTAGTGAATGGGACTAAAATAAAATGGTCTTCCCATTTGCTCAAATAGCAAAAGACCCAATAGTGTTTACTCAACTTTCGAAACGAGTAAAAAACAATAGAGAGATTAATAACAGCAGTCAGAAGAGAGAAAAGACGTCAGCCGCTGTATTAGAGAAACACCCTCAGCGTTAAGTTTTTTTGTTTTGTTTTGTTTTTTTGTCCTTTGATGCAAATGTAATATAATTCTACGTACAGTTTTATACATTTACATACATTTAAAAAAAATAAAAATTGAAAAACTTTCAATACGATGCTGTTAAAACCGTTAAAACGTCATCCCAGTCGGTGGAAAAAGGTCCGTTAACTTTGAATGAACATTATATTAACGTTACTGGAAGAACGTTTGTTCACAACTTTGAGAGAACCCTGTCAGAACGTTCCGAGACACACAGAGAGAGACTAAAAGAAAGATAAAGTCCGACCTTTATGCATCCCGGTGAACCGGTCCTTGAGCACCGTGAGCTCGTAGATCTTGCCGAACTCCTCGAACAGCGGCTTGAGGTCCTTCTCCTCCAGGTTTCGCGGGATCTGACCGATGAAGAGCTTGATGGCGTCGTGATCTTTCATGGGAATCGCGCTATTGAGTCCGTTGATTCTGCCGGTGCTGAAGCCATTCTCCGCCGTGACCGAGGCCATCTTTCTCCCTCCCGCGCGCTGTGTCTCCCGCTCTCTACCATTCACTCCTCTCTCTCTCTCTTCTTTCTCTTTCTCTCCGTCTATCACAGTTGTACACTCCTCTCTTGGCTTGATGTATCTCACCTCGTTTTCTCCTCAGGATTCCTTCACTTTCTCCATCTGTCTCGCTCTCCGTGTGTCAGCTGCCACTCTGACTCGTGACGTCAGCTCGCGCCTTTTGAATAGACCCGCGGTTCATTTGCATAACCAGCCCGGGCCAGCCAATCACAGGGCGGCGCTCGTGCGGGGCGGGGCGAGAAGTCAAACATTTGTGCGGCGTTTAGAAGGCTTTTTAAATCTCGAATTTGCATAAAAGCAACACGTTGTGAAGCTGCATTCAGCATCCTTAACCCTTTAACTGGCATCACT
>JAULUF010000078.1:2770000-2780000 GCA_031834385.1 Semotilus atromaculatus | reverse complement strand
CTGAGAAAATAGTTCCCAGTATATACGGTTAAAAGATCTGTGTCTCATATGAGCTTGTTATTTGTACACACTGTGACTATACAAATAACAACATATAAATAGGAAAATGTTGGCGTTATTTTGTCACTTATTGGGAGCAGTATGCTAGCTGGAGCCATTTACTTCCAGTGTTTGTGCTAAGCTAGGCTAGCAGTGTGTGTGTCAGACAGAGTTACGGCACACAGAGAGGAGAAGTGTGTGTGTGGACTCATCTAACTCTGGGGGATACGGGGAAGAAGATAAAGTCACAAAAAGTCGGTGTGTTCCTTTAAATGTTAACAGTGTTTTTAACTGTAGAACTTTTCTGTAAAGATTACAAACATTACCTAATTCTGTCTCTTTATTCTCTCTCAATGCATCATTTTGTTTAATAATTGAAAACCAGAAGTGAGTAGGAATATCTTTCGTAAGTTTTTTGAAGAAAACAAACAGGAGTGACACACACACACACACACACACACACACACACACACACACACATCCAGAGCCGTATTCAGTCTCTCCTCTGCAAACACATTATTGTGCTGTCGGTCTCATTATGGGATGTTTCTGTAGGAGACCGTTTGCTTCAGAGGACCAGCCGGCAGCCAGAGAGGATTGTGGGATTCATTAGCTAGTGTAACGAGATGACTCATGGCAGTGTGTGTGTGTGTGTGTGTGTGACCTCTCGTGTGTTTGTCTGTCTTGGATGTTTCCTCGTCCTGCTGGAGGACAGAGTCTAAACACACCAGCTTTAAACAGAAGTCCTGCACCGCTCTGATGTCACAGACTTCACCAGTGTGTGTGTGTGTGTGTGTGTGTGTGTGTATCTATATAGACCAATTTGTCTACAGAAAAATAAAACCTTTATTTAGGCGCATTCTCATTTGATAAAAAACAATATATAAATAAAGTAAATTATTTATTTATTTATTCATTCTAAAAATGCAAAAACACTTGTGTTTTGTATGTAATCACACACACACACACACACACACACACACACACACACACACACACACACACACAGAGAGAGACACACACACACACACAAACACTCACTATCTCTTTCTCTCTCTCTCTCACACACACACACACACACACTCACTACCTCTTTCTCTCTCTCTCTTTCTCACACAATCATCACACACTCAAACTAACACTCACTCCCTCTTTCTCACACATAAACACACATACTACCTCTTTCTCTCTCTCACACACACACACACACACACACACAGAGAGACGTTGGTTTGGTCATAAGAGATTTCAGATTAGTAATACCCGCACACACACACACACACGCACACACACACGCACAGGCTTTGAACGGATTAGAACTAATGGTTTTGCTGCATGTTTGTTTTCATATCATCGTACCGACTTCAGCGGTTCACGGAGGAGTTCTTCAAGTGAAGCTTCAACAGAAAGTTTTGCTGAACTGGATAATTCCCTATTAAGGATTAACTAATAAACATTACAATGAAAGAGCACTGACCCGTGAAACAGCCTTTCCTTAAAAACTACAACAGAAACACAAAGGAGAAATTAGATGTCACACAAAACGTGAACATGCGTGTTGGACAATAAAGTCAATGCGAAACAGCATTATAGTTCCATAATATGGAACGGACGTTAACATTAATATTTACCAATAACTCAAGGTTTCCCTGATTGGGTTTGACGGTTGATGAAAAACTAATCATCAGCTGATCATCATGAACCGCGCTTTACTACCACAGTCTGAGACACACACACACACACACACACACACACACACACACACACACACACACACATACACTCTCTCTCGCACACTCACTCCTAACCCTACTCCTAAATCTACATACACACACACACACACACACACACACACACACACACACACACACACAATCCCTACTCCTAAATCTACACACACACACACACACACACACATACACACACACACACACACACACGAGTGTCTCCTCACACACATTGTTTGACAGCTTTCATTTCAGATGACAGAGCGGATGAGTGTTAAACGAGTAAATCACTCCATCTCCTCATCACTCCAACCTCCATCTCCTCATCACTCCAACCTCCATCTTCTCATCACTCCAACCTCCATCTTCTCATCACTCCAACCTCCATCTTCTCATCACTCCAACCTCCATCTCCTCATCACTCCAACCTCCATCTTCTCATCACTCCATCTTCTCATCACTCCATCTTCTCATCACTCCAACCTCCATCTTCTCATCACTCCAACCTCCATCTCCTCATCACTCCAACCTCCATCTTCTCATCACTCCATCTTCTCATCACTCCATCTTCTCATCACTCCAACCTCCATCTTCTCATCACTCCAACCTCCATCTCCTCATCACTCCAACCTCCATCTTCTCATCACTCCAACCTCCATCTCCTCATCACTCCAACCTCCATCTTCTCATCACTCCAACCTCCATCTCACTCAACCTCCACTCAAACCTCCATCTCGCATCAATCTCCAACCTCCATCTCCTCACTCACACTCCATCTCCTCATCACTCCATCTCCTCCTTCACTCATCTCCTCATACTCCTCATCACTCCATCACTCCTCAACACTCCATCTTCTCATCACTCCAACCTCCATCTCCTCATCACTCCAACCTCCATCTCCTCATCACTCCATCTTCTCATCACTCCAACCTCCATCTCATCACTCCAACCTCCATCTTCTCATCACTCCAACCTCCATCTCCTCATCACTCCAACCTCCATCTTCTCATCACTCCATCTTCTCATCACTCCAACCTCCATCTCCTCATCTTCCAACCTCCATCTCCTCATCACTCCATCTCCTCATCACTTCAACCTCCATCTCCTCATCACTCCAACCTCCATCTCCTCATCACTCCATCTCCTCATCACTCCATCTTCTCATCACTCCAACCTCCATCTCCTCATCACTCCAACCTCCATCTCCTCATCACTCCATCTTCTCATCACTACAACCTCCATCTTCTCATCACTCCAACCTCCATCTTCTCATCACTACAACCTCCATCTTCTCATCACTCCAACCTCCATCTTCTCATCACTCCATCTTCTCATCACTCCAACCTCCATCTCCTCATCACTCCAACCTCCATCTCCTCATCACTCCATCTTCTCATCACTACAACCTCCATCTTCTCATCACTCCAACCTCCATCTCCTCATCACTCCAACCTCCATCTCCTCATCACTCCATCTCCTCATCACTCCAACCTCCATCTCCTCATCACTCCATCCATCTCCTCATCACTCCAACCTCCATCTCCTCATCACTCCAACCTCCATCTTCTCATCACTCCAACCTCCATCTCCTCATCACTACATCTTCTCATCACTCCAACCTCCATCTCCTCATCACTCCATCTTCTCATCACTCCAACCTCCATCTCCTCATCACTCCAACCTCCATCTCCTCATCACTCCATCTTCTCATCACTCCAACCTCCATCTCCTCATCACTCCATCTCCTCATCACTCCAACCTCCATCTCCTCATCACTCCATCTCCTCATCACTCCAACCTCCATCTCCTCATCACTCCAACCTCCATCTCCTCATCACTCCATCTTCTCATCACTCCAACCTCCATCTCCTCATCACTCCATCTCCTCATCACTCTATCTTCTCATCACTCCAATCTCCATCTCCTCATCACTCCATCTCCTCATCACTCCAACCTCCATCTCCTCATCACTCCAACCTCCATCTCCTCATCACTCCATCTCCTCATCACTCCAACCTCCATCTTCTCATCACTCCATCTCCTCATCACTCCAACCTCCATCTTCTCATCACTCCATCTTCTCATCACTCCAACCTCCATCTTCTCATCACTCCATCTTCTCATCACTCCAACCTCCATCTTCTCATCACTCCATCTCCTCATCACTCCAACCTCCATCTCCTCATCACTCCAACCTCCATCTCCTCATCACTCCATCTTCTCATCACTACAACCTCCATCTCCTCATCACTCCATCTCCTCATCACTCCAACCTCCATCTTCTCATCACTCCATCTCCTCATCACTCCATCTCCTCATCACTCCAACCTCCATCTCCTCATCACTCCATCTCCTCATCACTCCAACCTCCATCTTCTCATCACTCCATCTTCTCATCACTCCAACCTCCATCTCCTCATCACTCCAACCTCCATCTCCTCATCACTCCATCTCCTCATCACTCCAACCTCCATCTCCTCATCACTCCAACCTCCATCTTCTCATCACTCCAACCTCCATCTCCTCATCACTACATCTTCTCATCACTCCAACCTCCATCTCCTCATCACTCCATCTTCTCATCACTCCAACCTCCATCTCCTCATCACTCCAACCTCCATCTCCTCATCACTCCATCTTCTCATCACTCCAACCTCCATCTCCTCATCACTCCAACCTCCATCTCCTCATCACTCCATCTCCTCATCACTCCAACCTCCATCTCCTCATCACTCCAACCTCCATCTTCTCATCACTCCATCTTCTCATCACTCCAACCTCCATCTCCTCATCACTCCATCTCCTCATCACTCTATCTTCTCATCACTCCAATCTCCATCTCCTCATCACTCCATCTCCTCATCACTCCAACCTCCATCTCCTCATCACTCCAACCTCCATCTCCTCATCACTCCATCTCCTCATCACTCCAACCTCCATCTTCTCATCACTCCATCTCCTCATCACTCCAACCTCCATCTTCTCATCACTCCATCTTCTCATCACTCCAACCTCCATCTTCTCATCACTCCATCTTCTCATCACTCCAACCTCCATCTTCTCATCACTCCATCTCCTCATCACTCCAACCTCCATCTCCTCATCACTCCAACCTCCATCTCCTCATCACTCCATCTTCTCATCACTACAACCTCCATCTCCTCATCACTCCATCTCCTCATCACTCCAACCTCCATCTTCTCATCACTCCATCTCCTCATCACTCCATCTCCTCATCACTCCAACCTCCATCTCCTCATCACTCCATCTCCTCATCACTCCAACCTCCATCTTCTCATCACTCCATCTTCTCATCACTCCAACCTCCATCTCCTCATCACTCCAACCTCCATCTCCTCATCACTCCATCTCCTCATCACTCCAACCTCCATCTCCTCATCACTCCATCTCCTCATCACTCCAACCTCCATCTTCTCATCACTCCAACCTCCATCTCCTCATCACTCCATCTCCTCATCACTCCAACCTCCATCTCCTCATCACTCCATCTCCTCATCACTCCAACCTCCATCTCCTCATCACTCCATCTCCTCATCACTCCAACCTCCATCTTCTCATCACTCCAACCTCCATCTTCTCATCACTCCATCTTCTCATCACTCCATCTTCTCATCACTCCAACCTCCATCTTCTCATCACTCCATCTCCTCATCACTCCAACCTCCATCTCCTCATCACTCCAACCTCCATCTCATCATCACTCCATCTTCTCATCACTACAACCTCCATCTCCTCATCACTCCATCTCCTCATCACTCCAACCTCCATCTCCTCATCACTCCATCTCCTCATCACTCCAACCTCCATCTTCTCATCACTCCATCTTCTCATCACTCCAACCTCCATCTCCTCATCACTCCAACCTCCATCTTCTCATCACTCCATCTTCTCATCACTCCAACCTCCATCTCCTCATCACTCCATCTCCTCATCACTCCAACCTCCATCTCCTCATCACTCCATCTCCTCATCACTCCAACCTCCATCTCCTCATCACTCCAACCTCCATCTTCTCATCACTCCATCTTCTCATCACTCCAACCTCCATCTCCTCATCACTCCATCTTCAGCACGATCTGAGTATCAAAACACACAGCAAGATGAAGAAACTGGATCTTCCCAGGACTGGAGTGAGTCCACTGCTAGTTCTGAGGACATTCGGAAATAACGTTTTCAATGGGAACGTTAGCAAACGTCCTTAGTACACAAAAATGGCACATAAAAACAACAGAACTAGCATAACAGTGTCCATATGAGAAACCTCTGAGTCAAAACTGCAGATGTATAGTCTCATAAGGCAAGTTAAAATATAAACATCATCTTTTGTGTTTGACAGAAGAAACAGATTCTACAGATGTTCATCTCTCTCTCCACCTCTGACAGGATTTATTTAGAGAGAGAGAGAGAGAGACACACAGAAGAAGTGAAACACGAGTGTGAACGAGAGAGGGATGGGATCACAGCGCTTGAGCTCCCCCTGGTGGAGGTTTTTCATGCTGTTCATAATGATCCTGTAATAGAGACTATCATCATTCGTGACTGTGATTGGGCCACAGGTGATCACATGACCGATGTTCAGAACAGCAGCATGACTGTCAATGCTGTCATACAACAGTTTAATAAACAAGAAGATAAAATTTAGTTTTATTGTAGACACTATATGCACAGATATTTTGTTTAATTTTGCTCGCTCAATAAAAACAGCTGCAACAAACAAATAAATGAATGGCCTGGAACTGCTGTATATTAGTAAATGACACACACACACACACTGTCTCAGTGGACATATAAATAAATATATATATATATATCGTATCTAACAAAAGTTTGTAAAAATAATATAATTTTTACAAACTTGTTAGATGTGATTAATTGTGATTAATTTATTTCACAGCACTACTCTATATATCTCCTTTTTTGACCTAAGAGGCTATGCATTTTTTTTTCTGTCTTGTTTTGACTCAATTATTTTACAAAGAAAAAGTTATTTCTAAAATCCACTAAAAATTTCTGAAAAGAAATCAATAAGACTGACACACTCCTGATGACCAGTCCATGCTCGCATAAAACTTTAAAGACTAAATGAATGAAGGCTGACAGGCAGAGTTTAGGACTTTCTAATCTAATGCTGATTATAACAGCATATTACATTAACATCTTCCAGATTTACCTCAGGATCCTTTGCCAATGTGACTTTTACAGCAAATCTGTGTTGTTTTCCAGGTTTCATTTGTGAAGTTGAAGTGAAGCAAAAGCGCCACCTGATGCAAAAAAGACATCACTGCATGAAAAAAACCCAACATGTCATAGAGAAATCAAATGGAGAGAAATTAAGCATCTAAAATTGTGCAAAACCTCCTTTTATTTGTTCTGTTCAGCATTAATTCCACCTGTACAATCGCAGTTCATACAGCATGAGCAAAGACCAGGAGATCTGAGATCCAGAGAGCATCCGAAGACCTGCTGGAAACATTCCTCCTGTCCAATCACACAACTCACATATAGATTATTTACAGTGAAGATCTACACCTGACTGTCTCATATCTGACACAGATCCATGGAGAAATGTGCATTTGAGAGAATCAGACGCAGACCGTGTCAGTGCAATGCCCTTCAAATCAAATAAACACCACAGAATACTCACAAACGGTCAAGAGCAACAGAATAAAGTCAAAACACACGAGAAACACCAGCAGTCAAACGTTTGGACACAAGACTCAATTTATGTTTGCAGTTGTCTTACACATCCTTCCCTCGGGTCATTTTGACACGAAACTCATTTTAAAAAATGAGTGTTCATCAGTGGGGTCCAAGACTCTTGTTGCACTTGAACCATGAATACACACACACAAAACAAATTGAATGGATTCGATGAGTTTTGTGGTTTAAATGTAAAAATTTAATAAATTCTTCCCTCGCGTGTCAATTTGAGCCCCTTAGGAATGAATGAATGCGAGGAATGTTTCAGTTCACATAGAAAACCCTTAAAATGCTCAAAATTCAAACTAAAAATGCCAAAACGTTACCAAAACAAATGTCTACATGTGTGTCTGAACTCAATGTAAGATATGTTTTGATTAATTAAAAGGGTTATGCATGAAATTAATTTTAATTTAAGTGCTTAAATGACTATTTATATTATTTATTGATCAAATCTAGTAATTTAAAGGTAAATAAAATAGAAAATAACAAAAATTCTACAAAAAAATGCATTAAAAAATAGAAAAAATATTATCAAAATTAAATTAAATAAGTTTTCTGAAAGAAAAAAAAAGTAAGTATAATTTCCCGCTCGCTCTAAAATAGTCTGAATATAAACTATAATGCAATATAGTATGTGCAATAGTAAATATATGCAATAGTGATTCAGGATAAGACAAAAAAAATAAAACGGTTGGGAAGATGGATTCATGAGGAATCACACACATTTTCTAAATTTTTAACAAAAAAAGTTACAGTTGTACATTTACTAACATTAAAGGTGCAGTATGCGATTTCTGAGAAAAGCTGAAAGTGGATCAAGCTCCAAAACACACCGTAGCCAATCAGCAGTAAGGGGCGTGTCCACTCATTGGGGGGGGGGGAGCCTGTGTTGCATAGTGTTTGAGAATTTGGGGTGGAGCTATCAAGATAGGGGCGTGGTTATTTTGGGTAGGGGGCGGGGCATGTTTGTTTGGCTGATTTTAAATAACAGCGTTTTTCAGAAATCGTTACTGCAGCTTTAACTAATGGAACTTTACTGTAAAGTGTTACCCACAATTCCTATGTTTTTATGGAATATTGCAAAGTTTATGATAAATTATTTATCCGTGCACATCATTACACGTGAAAAAGGGATTATCAACTTTCATTTCATGCCAGCAAGGGTAACACTTTACAATAAGGTTCATTAGTTAACATTAGTTAACGTATTTACAAACATGAACTAACAATGAGCAATACATTAGTTACAGTATTTATTAATCTTTTTTAATGTTAGTTAATACAAATCCAGCTGTTCATTGTTTGTTCGTGTTAGTTCACAGTGCATTAACTAATGTTAACAACCTTTGATTTTAATACCGTGTTAGCAAATGCTGAAATTAAAATGAACTAAATTGAATATATGCTGTGTTCATTCTTAGTTCATGTTAACCAAGGTAGTTAACCATATTTTAAATAGTTTCATTTAAGCCACACGATTTGATCATTCCCAGACTTCCCCGTGTGAGTTTAGATGACTTTACTATCATTAAAAAGAGTCAGAATGATGAATGTCCAAACGTTTCACTGCCATTACCCACGGCGGTACGCTTTGGGAAATTACCCACAAGCATTCAGGAATGTCTTGAGAACTGACAGCAGAACTAAAAGCCTCTCTGAAACGTCAGCTTTAGTTTGTTCCACATTTCCAGAAGATGACATCACTGAACGGCCCTAAACCTCCCGCTTTTCACTGTCGGTTCAGAAACGGCGCCATCCTGAAGATAAAAGCATAAAGATGAGTAACGACGTGTCCCCGTCCTCTCATCCGTGATCTGTTCCCCGATAAATCACTGCGAGCGCTTGTGTAAGCGCAGCTCAGCGGACCGAGGAACAATAGACAAGAAATTGATTTCAGCAGGAAACTCAGAGATAAATACATCTGGGATATTAATATGTGTCATCATCAGTCAGAAAAGCAGCAGATAACGCCACACAAACACAATAAGAGTGCACAGAGATTCATCATTTGCTATCCAGAGATGGAAAACACACGCATTTGTTTTCATGTTTATAGATATTTAGTGTGAGAAACAGATGTGAAAAAGAGTTCGAGCGAAAGTGAGAGAACAGTTTGATTGGCCGACGGCTCCTCCAATCAGGCGCCTGTCTGCTTCTGACGGACAGCTCTGTGGGAGGTCAACGAGAGGTCAGAACGGGTTGTGGGCGGGGCTTAAAACCCTTTTTTTTCTTCTTTTTTTCGGTTTTCCTTCTAAACGGAGGGTCGCCAATCCATCCCACGCTGGAAATCCACACCCGCATCCCATACTAGAAAGAAAGTATAGATGGAATAGAGTCGAGGAACGACGGCAGGCAGGAGAGAGAGAGATGCCGGGCCTTTCTCTGAGTTTGAAGCCCAGAAATGTGTCCGTCTCAGAGCGTGTGTGTGTGTGTGTGTGTGACCGATGCGTTCAGCTGGAGTAGATCTGGGTGCCGATGACACGCATGATTTCCTTCTGGATCTTGGGCTC
>JAULUF010000078.1:2637500-2765000 GCA_031834385.1 Semotilus atromaculatus | reverse complement strand
ATGGCTCAGAACGCGACGACTGATGTGTGTGTAACAGAGAGAGAGAGAGACTACGATGATGGTTTTAGATGTTTCCGCAGGACTGACGCCCTGAAGAGCCCAGCGCACACACATCTACAGCGGACACAGCTTTGGGTCGTACCTGAATATCCAAAGGAAATACTGGATATGGGGCTCAGATAGATGCCCTTTCCATACGCTGCTCCATGCAGCTTTGATGAAAGAGAAGAACAGGAGGAGAGAGTTGTTGTTTTATTGCAGAGCACCAAGAAGAACGACAAACAGAGCAAACGCACAACTCTGACATGATCACAGACGTATGAGGTGAAGCATTCAACGACACGGGCCAATCACAGCCAAGAATGAAAAGAAAAGCATCATGGGAAATGGAGTAAAGCATGAGGAACAAGTGATGCTCAGGGAGAAGATGAATGATGATGATGATGATGATGATGATGATGAACGAGAGTTTACAGCTGTAAGACTGAATGAAATTACGGTCGTCCTTCAAGGAGGAACATGACGTCAGTAAAGCAACAGAAGACATGGAGATGATCAACACGGCGTTACGGATGGACAGATGTTACAACGGGGGGTTTTGTTGTTGAACACTGTTGAACACACACCCCTTAGAAACCTCATGAAACGCCACATTCACACTGATCTCAAAGTCTTCAGTGAAACGCAAAGAGAAAAACACTGGAGACCGACTCATATTCATATACTTACATAATGTTGTGTGTCTCACAATGAAATATGCTCAATCTGACTTTCCATTTCTAAAAGTTCCCTATACACTAAATTGGATTAAAAATGCAAAATAACTAATGAATTGTGACAAATCTATTTGATAACTTTATCTATTAAATTAACTTTTTGACATAAGAGGCCATGCATTTTTTTTCGGTCTTGTTTTCTCGTGATCTCATTTTTTTTTATTTTGTGATCTTGACAAAATACAAATTAATTTCTTGTGATATTGACATCATAAATCACTACATAATAAAAATATATGTTCTTTCTTGGTATTTTGGTCTTGTTTTCCAGTACAAATTGTTTCTTAAATCATGATGCAAAAAATGATAGCAAAAAGAAGTCTTGTTTTATGAAAAACGTATCAAATGTAACTGACTTGCTTAAAATAAGAAAAATATAAACGTACTGTAATAAGTACACTGAAAAAATGCTTTTTACTTAGGATTTTTGTCTTGTTTCCAGTCCAAATATCTAAAAATTCTTAAATCAAGAAATTTTGCTCGTAAGTAAAATGACATAAGAAATTATATCTTGGTTTCTGATAAATAAATAAAATATCTTAAATAGTTTTTGCTTAAACCAAGCTTCATTTTCTGCCAATGGGAGAAGTAAAATTTAAATTTCTTGTCATTTTACTTCTCTAGTAAATGCTTCTTGATTTAAAGTAAGAAAAGCATTTTTTCCAGTGTAACTTATTTTTCTGACCCCACTGGCTGATATTTTTCTTGTTATAAACAAAGTTTTTTTTTTACTGATATAGACGAATGTGTCTGAAATAAAGTTTCAAGTTAAGTCACTTAATTTTTATCATTGTCTCAGAAAACAAGACGTCATTTTACTTTTCAAGTGTAAATGTATCTTGAATAAGAATGTTTAGATGTTTGTACTGGTTTCACTTACTACTCTTTAAAACTGTGAAACAATGTAGCAGATTACTGTTTCAAATGTTGCATTTCGTTTCACTTAAGCCACTTTCGTTTCACTTAAGCCACTTTCGTTTCACTTAAGCCACTTTTATTTCACTTAAGCCACTTTCGTTTCACTTAAGCCCCTTTCGTTTCACTTAAGCCACTTTCGTTTCACTGAAGCCACTTTCGTTTCACATAAGCCCCTTTCGTTTCACTTAAGCCCCTTTCGTTTCACTTAAGCCACTTTCGTTTCACTTAAGCCCCTTTCGTTTTACTTAAGCCCCTTTCGTTTCACTTAAGCCCCTTTCGTTTTACTTAAGCCCCTTTCGTTTCACTTAAGCCCCTTTCGTTTCACTTAAGCCACTTTCGTTTCACTTAAGCCCCTTCGTTTCACTTGAGCCACTTTGAAAGGGGCTTTACTATTCTTTAAAACTGTGAAACAATGTAGCAGACTACTGTTTCAAATGTTGATGTTAATCACACACCATCCATTCTTTAATAAAGGAAGAAGAACTGTGGCTGATGATGCAGTCTGGACAGGCTGAGAACGTGAACTGTCCAATCAGGAGACGAGTCTGAGATCAGCTGACTGATGTAATTTACATACCTGCAGTTTAGTATAAGAGGCATTCACCAGTCCGTTTCTCAGAACCGAGTGCCAGTTCTCAATATGGGAACCACTAGAGAGAGAGTGAGAGAAATATAGCAGTAAGTAAATGTTACGACGCTCAATATTAATTTGGAGGCGGATGATTAAAAGGTTAAAAAAATACCACAGACCATAATGTCACAGAGACCAGATGGTGCAAAACCCTTCCTACAACACCTTGCAACAGCATAAATAACGTCTTAGTGTCATAGTTGTGAGTTTTGCACAACTCACATTTCAGAAAATGTCAATTTAGTTTTATAAATGTGACAAAAATTCGGATGATCTGTACATAATGATGCAACATCAGCGGAGGTTTGTTAAATCTGGCACAAGCGTATTTTTAAACAGCCGTCTGGAAATATTTCTGCAGCTTGAAAGAGTTACGCTAGTCTTTTGTTGGCTGTTTTTGGAAAACTTTTATAAAAGTGGAAATGTGTCGACCAAAATAACTCAAAAAGCACAGAAATAGCACCCAAAAAACTGAAGCGCTGTCCTGGCATTTTTAAATTTAGACCACCTGGACTAGAGTCATATTTATATAAAGTCTGCACCCAAAATAAACCTGTTATTATTTTGAATCCTCCTGATGTTATTTTACCGGTGGTCTGTCAGGAACATTTAATTGTGCTCTAAAAAATAACATGATCAACAAATTATAAATCTGATTTCTTGGCAGATTTAAATGAATAGGGAATAAAAACTCATAAATAAATCACATTTTTGTTCTTAACCTACCACCAATGAACTGAATCGAACCTGATTATATAAAAATGTTCACATTATTGCAAGATTTGACATGTTGAATCCAATCAAATAAGAGAATAAAAATAAGGCCAAAACTAATTTTCATGATGTTCAGTTTATGTTTGAAAATAGGTCTCTCTTAATAGACGGGATTTGTTGATCCTAACTATTCATGCAAAATGCCATAAACATAAGTTTTTGTTGTTTTTCTAATTCTGGCAGTAATGATCAGAGAGAAATAAACAAGGTTGTTGCCTTGAAAATGTTACATCACATCAACTTTTGGCCTTAAATATGATACAACTGAATTAATTTTATGGTTTAATTATTACCTTTTCATCAACTTACGAACCACCTGCAGTTTTTTTCAAACCCTGACATAATGTTTAATGCACTTCATTTTTTTATGACAAATTTAAATAAATAAATTTAAATTTAACATAATTTTTTTCACACAGCTGACACAGGTCACACAGCTGACACAGGTCACACATCTGACACAGGTCACACATCTGACACAGGTCACACAGCTGACACAGGTCACACAGGTGACACAGGTCACACAGCTGACACAGGTCACACAGCTGTTTGAGTTTGTAACTCGACACCCTTGCCCTATTTAGTATGCGCGGTTCTATAAATATGCAAATGAGCCCCGCCTCCACTCACTCACTCACTCAGAGATCCACTGGTTGACGATCACACGTTGATCTCACACAGCTGACACAGGTGACACAGGTCACACAGCTGACACAGGTAACACAGGTCACACAGCTGACACAGGTCACACAGCTGACACAGGTCACACAGCTGACACAGGTCACACAGGTCACACAGCTAACACAGGTCACACAGCTGACACAGGTCACACAGGTGACACAGGTCACACAGGTGACACAGGTAACACAGGTCACACAGGTAACACAGGTCACACAGCTGACACAGGTCACACAGCTGACACAGGTAACACAGGTCACACAGCTGACACAGCTAACACAGCTGACACAGGTCACACAGCTGACACAGGTCACACAGCTGACACAGGTCACACTAGCCTCGTGAGACCATCCTGATCTCGCGAGCTTTCAAGGTTTCACTCGCAGATCAGTCTGGATACTTTCCGTTAAAGAAAATTTGGGAGCAGTTCACCAAACGAACGTCCAATCAGCGTTGGCTTTGAGGCGGGTTGAGGTGTGACGCAACGAGAAGCGCGACAGTTCAGTCTAAAGAACATAGCGGCTTCAGCGGATGAAACTAGCATCAGCGTGGCTATCGAGCAAGTTTTATCGGAATTACAGAGTATTTCTTCACTGAAAGAAGAGCAAAACACTGCTCTGGAGGCTTTTCTCAGAGGAAAATATGTTTTTGCTCTTCTCCCGACTGGTTTCGGCAAGAGTTTGATCTATCAATTGGCTCCTCTTGTCGTGAAGAAAATAGTCAGTACGTCATATGCTTCGTTGATCTGATTGGTTGATTTGGCCCGTCTATCACCAACATAGGCCAATCAGCTAACCAGTATTTTCGCCCCTTACCAAAACTACTTCAACGGAAGGTTTCCAGATGGATATGCGGAGCAAATCCATCTGGCGGAGTCAGGTTAAGGTCACACAGCTGACACAGCTAACAGCTAACACCGCTGACACAGGTCACACAGCTGACACAGCTAACAGCTAACACCGCTGACACAGGTCACACAGCTGACACAGCTAACACAGCTGACACAGGTAACACAGCTGACACAGCTAACACAGCTGGCACAGGTAAACACAGCTGACACAGGTCACACAGCTGACAGCTAACAGCTAACACCGCTGACACAGGTCACACAGCTGACACAGGTCACACAGCTAACACAGCTGACACAGGTAACACAGCTGACACAGCTAACAGCTAACACCGCTGACACAGGTCACACAGCTGACACAGCTAACACAGCTGACACAGGTCACACAGCTGACACAGGTCACACAGCTGACAGCTAACAGCTAACACCGCTGACACAGGTCACACAGCTGACACAGGTCACACAGCTAACACAGCTGACACAGGTCACACAGCTGACACAGCTAACAGCTAACACCGCTGACACAGGTCACACAGCTGACACAGGTAACACAGCTGACACAGGTCACACAGCTGACAGCTAACAGCTAACACCGCTGACACAGGTCACACAGCTGACACAGGTCACACAGCTAACACAGCTGACACTGGTAACACAGCTGACACAGGTAAACACAGCTGACACAGGTCACACAGCTGACAGCTAACAGCTAACACCGCTGGCACAGGTCACACAGCTGACACAGGTCACACAGCTGACACAGGTCACACAGCTGACACAGGTAACACAGCTGACACAGGTCACACAGCTGACACAGGTCACACAGCTGACACAGGTCACACAGCTGACACAGGTCACACAGCTGACACAGGTCACACAGCTGACACAGGTCACACAGCTGACACAGGTAAACACAGCTGACACAGGTCACACAGCTGACACAGGTCACACAGCTGACACAGGTCACACAGCTGACACAGGTCACACAGCTGACACAGGTCACACAGCTGACACAGGTAACACCGCTGACACAGGTCACACAGCTGACACAGGTCACACAGCTGACACAGGTCACACAGCTGACACAGGTCACACAGCTGACACAGGTCACACAGCTGACACAGGTCACACAGCTGACACAGGTCACACAGCTGACACAGGTAAACACAGCTGACACAGGTCACACAGCTGACACAGGTCACACAGCTGACACAGGTCACACAGCTGACACAGGTCACACAGCTGACACAGGTCACACAGCTAACAGCTAACACCGCTGACACAGGTCACACAGCTGACACAGGTCACACAGCTGACACAGGTCACACAGCTGACACAGGTCACACAGCTGACACAGGTCACACAGCTGACACAGGTCACACAGCTAACACAGCTGACACTGGTAACACAGCTAACACAGCTAACAGCTGACACAGGTCACACAGCTGACACAGGTCACACAGCTGACACAGGTCACACAGCTGACACAGGTCACACAGCTAACACAGCTGACACAGGTAACACAGCTAACACAGCTGACACAGGTCACACAGCTGACACAGGTCACACAGCTGACACAGGTCACACAGCTGACACAGGTCACACAGCTAACACAGCTGACACAGGTAACACAGCTAACACAGCTGACACAGGTCACACAGCTGACACAGGTAACACAGCTGACACAGGTCACACAGCTGACACAGGTCACACAGCTAACACAGCTGACACAGGTCACACAGCTGACACAGGTCACACAGCTAACACAGCTGACACAGGTAACACAGCTAACACAGCTGACACAGGTCACACAGCTGACACAGGTCACACAGCTGACACAGGTCACACAGGTCACACAGCTGTAACGAATGTACACAATAATAATATACATAAAATGTATTTAAGGGGGCCGGAAGGCCAATTTAGCTCAAAAGGAATGATTCATCGATTTGCAATGAATCTTGACCGAATCACTATGGAACCGAGCAAATGACTCGTTTAGAGTTCATTTGAACGGGCCGTAATTATAACCTTGGCACAGATATAAATATCCAATCTATAGTGAAACACTATGTATTAGCAAGGTAACTTTAGATCGACAGTACAAGACATTAAATGTGCAAGCACAACACAAGGCAAATATCTTTTCAAATATAAACAAGACTTTATTGATTATCCTAAAACATAAAACTAATATCTAACACAAACACACGCACACGCATTCATACAAGTTGCAGAAAGAAAGAGAGTGAGGAAAGAATGAGTTTTAAGAGTGAGATAGTGAAATCCCAAGTTTCTATATGCACTTATAAGACATGACCTGAACGAACCATCAATCATTAATTTAACCCTTCTATCGTTTCTTTGGCGGGTTATTTAATTTTACATTAATGCACCAGTTCAGTTAAGAGTCTGGAGTGTTACTTGCTTGTCCGTGTTGCTTCAGAGACCCCCGTTTTCGTCGGTGTGTAGGGGGTTCACCGTGTCCGTGGCTGGCTGTCTCCTCGTGCCTGCGAGATCTTGGGCCGCCAATCACGTGGTGTGTTGGCGGATGGATGAAAGTCTTTGAAGTTGGAAGGGCTTTGTAGTCGAAACGTTTAAACGAAACTTTGCAGCAAAGCTTAACTTAGAACCGAGACTTTCAACGAAAAAGAAAATAAAGGAAGAAATGAAAGTAAGACGAGTTAGATGGCTTGAATGAGCTGTTTTAACCCCGATCTTGGTGGGTTATTTGTCTGCTGGTCTAATTTGGTCTGGTCGATGTTTAAGCGTGCAAACACGCTCTTTGTTGTTTTCAGAGAGAAGCATGAACGGGAACACTCTCTTGTCTGTTGATAGAGAGAGGCGCAAACTTAATTCAACACCGAACCGAACTCAAAACCGAACTCCCTGGATGGAAGTTTCGGAACTATAGAAGTTTCTCTGAACTGAATCTAATTCCTTTGTTCGGGTCTTTAACTTAACAGTTAGCCCAACCTCTTTGGAGAATTCTGACCAATGAGACAATGGCATCATTTTAGGGGGGTGGATCGAGTTCCTACTTATCTTTATCTGGGATCTGTGTGGGTTCCAGCACTTAGCAGAGAAACAAGAAACCACAGTTTAAACATTATAGATTATTATAATCATACCAAAACATTTTACACAGATTTCAATCAAGCCATCTTTTGAATTAAGGGCATACGATTCTTTTGATTGGAAGCACAATACTCGTTCATTCACACACTGTTGTATCACAATTACATGATTTATATGTGATCTAAGCATAATACAAACATAAAACAACATAGAATTATGTTGTTTGATTATAAGTCCACTAAGCATTGTTCTGTGTGAGTTTTAATGGGTTTGATATGTAAAGTCTGTGTATGTAAAGTTTATGAGGTTTGAGCCATTCCGGTCTGAGGTCAGGCAGAGTTCCTGCTGAAGGCTGTGTTGTTCATCCCTCATGGGACCTTGGTCCTATGAAAGACGTAGTCTGTTAGTCGCAGGGGTCAGATGACCTTTGGTTAGGGCCTCTTGTTTGACCATTTCTGAACAGATCTGTCTTGCCAAAATGTAAAACATTGACAACGTTCTTCCTGTTTTTGGCTTATCTCTGGGTGCCTGCAACGCCATAAAAGTCTTGTTTGGGGGTTTTCTTGGCCAGAGTAGACAATCTGGAGCCACTTTTGTGACTTTGGAATGTGGTGTTCAGATCCGGAATGCTGAATCACATTTGAATGAATCCCATGAGAGATTCATTTGATTAATTTGTGTTTGGTTCATCCTTAAACTCTCTACACAGCTGACACAGGTAACACAGCTAACACAGCTGACACAGGTAACACAGCTAACACAGCTGACACAGGTCACACAGCTGACACAGCTAACAGCTGACACAGGTCACACAGCTGACACAGGTCACACAGCTGACACAGGTGACACAGGTCACACAGCTAACACAGCTGACACAGGTAACACAGCTGACACAGCTAACAGCTGACACAGGTCACACAGCTGACACAGCTAACAGCTGACACAGGTCACACAGCTGACACAGCTAACAGCTGACACAGGTCACACAGCTGACACAGGTAACACAGCTGACACAGCTAACAGCTGACACAGGTCACACAGCTGACACAGGTCACACAGCTGACACAGCTAACAGCTGACACAGGTCACACAGCTGACACAGGTCACACAGCTGACACAGGTAACACAGCTGACACAGCTAACAGCTGACACAGGTCACACAGCTGACACAGGTCACACAGCTGACACAGCTAACAGCTGACACAGGTCACACAGCTGACACAGCTAACAGCTGACACAGGTCACACAGCTGACACAGGTCACACAGCTGACACAGGTCACACAGCTGACACAGGTCACACAGCTGACACAGCTAACAGCTGACACAGGTCACACAGCTGACACAGGTCACACAGCTGACACAGGTCACACAGCTGACACAGGTCACACAGCTGACACAGCTAACAGCTGACACAGGTCACACAGCTGACACAGCTAACAGCTGACACAGGTCACACAGCTGACACAGGTAACACAGCTGACACAGCTAACAGCTGACACAGGTCACACAGCTGACACAGGTCACACAGCTGACACAGCTAACAGCTGACACAGGTCACACAGCTGACACAGGTCACACAGCTGACACAGGTAACACAGCTGACACAGCTAACAGCTGACACAGGTCACACAGCTGACACAGGTCACACAGCTGACACAGCTAACAGCTGACACAGGTCACACAGCTGACACAGGTAACACAGCTGACACAGCTAACAGCTGACACAGGTCACACAGCTGACACAGCTGACACAGGTCACACAGCTAACACAGCTGACACAGGTAACACAGTTGACACAGCTGACACAGGTCACACAGCTGACACAGCTGACACAGGTCACACAGCTGACACAGGTCACAAACCTGACACAGGTAACACAGCTGACACAGGTAAACACAGCTGACACAGGTCACAAAGCTGACACAGGTCACACAGCTGACACAGGTAACACAGCTGACATAGGTAACACAGGTAAACATACACGCTAGAAGAGTTTCTGTTAAACTAAAGTTCTTAACATTCTGGTCCCGCTTCGGAAGCCACGATGCCATCAAGCGGTATCTCTGGTCATAATCAGTCCTTCACTGACCAATCAGCATCATTAGCAGAATGCTAGCATGTTATGGGCAACAACAACTCAACCTGTAAGAAATCGAAAGGACATAAGTACTCGTTCATTCAACTTCCAACCTATAACCCATGTTGAACTTGCAAAACCTACAATCAAATCTGAGATTTCTCAACGCCAATCGGGTGAAAGAGACACATTTAGCCGTCTAGCTCCATAGACTCCCATTCATTCTGCACACGGGCGATCGCCCCCAGTGGAACTCTGTTGGTACTACAACCAAAATTATTTACAATAGGACTTAATAGGGAGTGGCCAGGCTCTCCGTAGACACGCTCTGCGTTCATGTAAACACTACATTCAGAATGAATTCAGTCCGACTGAAAGTAAAGTCCGCTGGGACTCACTGGAAGGCGAAGGTGCTGCCGTAGAGCTTCTTTGCGGTGCGAAACCGAGCTTCTTTCGCTGGCGGACTGCTCAACAGCAGGAACTGATGCGATGTGTGCATGAACTTCAGCTGCTGTAGACAGAAGGAAACACAGATGAGCAAAGACAAGCATTAAATGCAAGCTGTTTATAAGTGTTCATCTTACCCTACTGAGTGGCAGCTTCACAATATGAGACCGGTTACTGGATATAATCCTGCAGAGAGAGATACAGTGAACACAATAAACCCACTTACTGTGGTAAAACCACTGTAATGCCTGTTTCTTAATAACTCACCACTGCAGTAGCGGATGAGCCAGAGGATCCAGTTTATCCATCTGTTTCTTAATCTCCAGATACGAGCCCTGAAATACAGGTGCAGTTACAGCAGAACAGCCTCTGATTACTCATTTATCAGTATCATATATATACGATTATACGTGTATATATAATGTGTGGAAAAGATTTGTTGTAGAGATTTAAGTACAATAAAACCAGATGAATCATGAAATATTATTAAATGTATCTGTTCAACATTATTTCTGCTGCTGTACCTGCGTCATTTCCCGAATAGACATCACACTGTCTAAAGCTTTCTGCAGACGCTCATAATTCTTCTTCTGTTCGGCACAGGAGCAGTACAATAATCACAGACACACACACACACACACACACAGAGACAGACAGACACACATGCACGCACAGATACAGACGCACACACAAGAAAGGAGAGATTTGATGCTGGTTAAACTTGGAGTGAAGTTTTTTTATAATTTAATTGCAATCCAAAAATATTTTCTCAATATTTTTGTCTTGTTTTGTATTTTGTCCTTTGTATTTTTGAATAAAGATAGATTTACTTAAGAGGCAAAATTAAAACTAAGTGAGACAAAAAAATCTTTTGGGGTCAGAAAAATCTTAATTCAAACTTAATTCAAAGGGAAAAAAAATTTTTATCGGAAAACAAGACTTAATCTCTGACTCTTTTGCACTGAAAAAGACAAAAACAAAATGCAAAATGAGACATCAATAGATTGTAAACATGGTGCTTTCAGCCCTGTTGCATTGCACATTTTAGTCTAAAAACAAGTGTGTCGGTAACACTTCACAATAAGGTTCATTAGTTAACATTAATGTATTAACTAACATGAACTAACCATGAGCAATACATTAGTTACTGTATTTATTAATCTTAGTTAATAATTGTTTGTTCGTGTTACTTCACAGTGCATTAACTAATGTTCACAAGATTTTAATAATGCATTAGTAAATGTTGAAATTAACATGAACAAAGATCAATAAATGCTAGCTCAAATATTAGCTCATGCTAACCCTAATGAAGTTAACTAATGCACCTTACTGTAAAGTGTTACTATTGTTTCTAGTTCAATAAATCTGCATCTATACTGACTAATTAGCAGATGTGAGTGTAAGACGTCACCTTGGGGTTGAAGGCGAGTGTTTTGGGGTCATTGGGGTCGACCACGGATGGGTACGGCTCAAAGATGATGCTCTTACGGGGCGACTCGAGAGCGGCTCGGCACATGGCCACCAGCAGGTCCACCACCTGAAGACCAACACCAACATCAGCGCAACGGGTCTGCTGACTGCTGACCCGCACGGATCCGGCCTCACGGTTCGGCGCGTGCGTGATCCGCGGATTTACTGCTAAATTTTGTTTTTGTCTTGCCTATTTACACATTCAAACTATTTTAAACGTGGAAGAAGAGGCGAAAATCAGGACTTGCACATTATCTGTGCGCAGAGCCACACACACACACTCGAAGAGAGAGAGAGAGAGAGAGGGAGGGAGGGAGGGAGGGAGGGAGGGAGGGAGGGAGAGAGAGATAGAGAGAGAGAGAGATAGAGAGAGATAGAGAGAGAGAGATAGAGAGAGAGGTAGGGAGGGAGAGAGAGAGAGAGAGAGAGAACAGAGAGAGAGAGAGAGAGAGAGAGAGAGATAGAGAGTGAGAGAGAGGGAGAGAGAGATAGAGAGAGGGAGGGAGGGAGGGAGGGAGGGAGGGAGAGAGAGATAGAGAGAGAGAGAGAGAGATAGAGAGTGAGAGAGAGGGAGAGAGAGGGAGAGAGAGAGAGAGAGAGGGAGGGAGGGAGGGAGGGAGGGAGGGAGGGAGGGAGAGAGAGATAGAGAGAGAGAGAGATAGAGAGAGATAGAGAGAGAGAGAGATAGAGAGAGAGGTAGGGAGGGAGAGAGAGAGAGAGAGAGAGAACAGAGAGAGAGAGAGAGAGAGAGAGAGAGATAGAGAGTGAGAGAGAGATAGAGAGAGAGAGAACAGAGAGAGAAAGAGAGGGAGGGAGGGAGAGGTAAGGAGGGAGAGGGAGAGAGAGATAGAGAGAGATAGAGAGAGAGAGAGAGAACAGAGAGAGAGAGAGAGAGAGAATGAGAGAGAGAGAGAGAGAGATAGTACTCGAACACCAAAATTATTCCCTTTCGTGTTTTCTTTTATTGTGTCTAATAAAATCTAATGCTTATTAGATTATGTCTAAATGCCCGTTTCGGCAAGTATTCTCTCAGTTCGTTCAAACACGTTGAATCATCCAGTCACGAATCAAGTGTTTATGAGCGAGTCATTGATTCATTCATTCAAGAGATATCAGTGAACAGAAAGAAACAGATGTTTGTCAGTTTATTCGGTCTTAAAGTGACAGCAGCCTAATATTCATTAATGTTAATAAAACAACAAAATACAGCTTTAACAAAGATTAATTTCTACAGTGAACAAATAGTGTTATTTTACATTTAGGCCTAATTATTAATTTCTGTGCCTGAATACTACCGTTAGACTTTGTAACTTTGGTATTTAGTATTCTAGTATCTCTGCTTGTAATTTGTGTATTTGTTCTTATTTTATTACTGAGTGTTCACTTGTCTTTATAATGATTAAACTCTATAATGTTTGAACTTTATCGACTAGTAGTTTTTGCTGTGGTCTCGGAGTACTTCACTTTAAGTAATAAATGAAAAGCAAAGTTACATTTACCCCCACAGCCATATATCTATATATATATCGATATTTATTTTTTGCTGATCCGATCCGTGGCTCAAAAACCGTAAGTGATCCGAACCGTGAGTTTGTGATCCGTTGCACCACTATCAAATATCATTTAGAGAAACCTGAGCAAGAAACAGAGAAATGAACCCAGCATGCACCTCAGCGCCAGTGGCCACCTCCTCGGCCGCTCCAGACATCACGCCCAGTGTGTAGAAGGAGAACACACACAGCTCTCGCGTGCACACCGCGGGCTGGGGGAAACAAACAACCAATCATGACACACACTGCATTAAAACACTAAACCTTAAAAATAAATGCATCTTGATTTCTGGTGCACTTCGAGTGACGGTCAAAAATGACAGAAATTCTTTTTTTATTTCAATGAAATTAATGCACTATATTTTAGTTTGATAATGTTTTTTATTTAATATTTTGCACTTTTAGGGGATTTTATTATACTAAATTATATTTACGCTGTTATTTATAATCCATTTATTCACTTTTTGAGCATAGAACTGAAAATTCAATTTCCAACTTAAACTGTCGTAAATCTTGAATGCTTTAAATATTAAATGCTCTTTTCGAAGACGACACTTGGCAGATTATTAGTTAACTTTTTAAGTTAACTTTTACATTTTTTTACAGATATTATCAAAAGTTAGCAAAACGACTATTTTTCTATTTTTATATGAAATACGTATATACTCTAAAACTGTTTTATTTTATTTTACTCTAAAACTGTGAGAAAATCAAAGCCATAAATCAAAGCCATAAATCTAAACAAGTTCCAAATCTGAGCCTGATATCTCAAAAATCCTTTAAGGAGAAAAAAAAATTGTCATCAATATATACAGAAAATAATTGAAATCTAATAAAATTATTTGAAAATAATTGAAATCTATACAGAAAATAATTGATCAATCTATACAAAAACATGTTTTTCCTAAATGTTTTAGATTTGAGATGTGTCAATTATTTTCTGTATACATTGGTGATTTTTGTTTTGTTTTCTTAATTCTCTGCTTTTTTGTGTCAACCATTTTCTGTTATGTTGATTACTATTTTGTATTTTTCAGTTTTTAAAATTTTCATATGGCTATTTTGGATTATCTTATGGCTTTTCATATGATAATCCTATGGCTATGGCTATCATATCATATGGCTTTTCACATTTCATATGGCTATTCATGCGGCTATTTTGTATATTTTTTCTCTGCGTTTATTGGATGATTGTGTTAATGAGTCGTATAATTAGATCAGGTTTGACGGATCATGTCGATTTAATTTGTACCTTGCTGTGTTCTTGTTTTCAAGCCTGACTAAATCCTTCGGGTCGAAACGTTGCTCAATAAATGAATCCTTTGGAAGCATTTTTGTTTACTCTGAAATGTTTGTACTGGAAAACAAGACTGAGTGAAATAAACACTGAGTGTTTAAGAGTTGTCTTCACCTTCAGCATGGATCCGTTCTGAAAGACGTGCTGCTCGTCACACACCACACAGTATTCGTTCAGCGTGGGGATCCGCTGCTCCGAGTACTTCATGATCTTACAGAGAAGAGAGAGGACACAATCAGAAGCAGCGCTGGTGTGACCCAGAGGATCGAGGAGACCATCGGGAGGCCAAATATGAGCAAAAACAAACACACTGGAAACTGTGTTAGAAAAAAAAAAAAAACACCGCGAGCCATCTGTTCTATGTTAGTTCAGATTATTGAAAAAAGGGGCATTAAAATATAACACTATGTCTTCCTTATGCTCCTATTCAGTATTGAATGTTATTATTTTGTTGTTGATGTGATTATTATTGTGTCTGTAAATCATGACTGAATAAAGACCTTGAACTGAACTGAAACTGCATCAGGAGTCGGACACATGCATTTTAATACTGGTGTTTGATGTGTTAATCCAATATTTCTTATTAATTATCATTCCAATTATAGATGCTGATTGGTCAGTGTTCCAGTTGTGCTAAAATACATAAAACACACAGTACTGTTCAACAGTTTGGAGTCGGTAAGATTTGTTAATCTGCTCACCAAAGCTGCGTTAATATAATAAAAAAAACTGGAAAAATTTTGATATACAGGTGAAACTCGAAAAATTTGAATATGGTGCAAAAGTTATAATTTTCATGATTATGGCTTACAGCTTATGAAAACCCCAAATTCAAAATCTCAGAAAATTAGAATATTACATGAAATCAATTAAAAAAAAGGATTTTAAATACAGAAATGTCGGCCCTCTGAAAAGTATAATCATGCATATGTATATAGTTATATATACTAAATATATTAGTTTCACCTTTTACTTTGAATTACTGAAATACATGAACTTTTGCACGATATTCAAATTTTTCGAGTTTCACCTGTACAGTAAATATGGTATATTTAATCCGTCTATTACAAAATTCCAGAGTGATTTATCAGTGCAATTTATTGTAAATACCAAAATCTTTATAATCTTTTATCAAAATGTAAGAATAGAAAAAGCTCTGGCAATAATAATAATAATCAATAAAAATTGATAATATAAGTGAATATACAGTAAAGTGTAATTTATTCCTGTGATCAAAGCTGAATGTTCATCATCATTACTCCAGTCTTCAGTGTCACATGATCCTTCAGAAATCAGGATAATATGATGATTTGATGCTCAAGAAACATTTATGATTATTATCAATGTTGAAAACAGTTCATAATATTTTTGTGGTACTGTCACTTTTGATCCACGTAATGCATCCGTGATGAATAAAAGTATTAAAATCCTAGCAGCGATGATGTGAAACTGTGAGCGTCACGTTTCACACAAACACATTTACATGAATATGAATGTGATCTAAATTTAGCTGTGCTGTTATTTAAGCAATACGGTTCCTGTTATATAATGCTATATTGTGAATGCTCCTGAAACATGCTTTAGCCGTTACTATTCTTCACTCTATAGCATGAGCTCTTGAACCTTATTGCTGTATTAACAGAACGGCAGTAAATACAGTAGTCCACATTATAACATTACAGTTGCACTCCACCAGGGTCTTATGGACTAATAACTGCAGGTTAAGTTAAATACTTTATATGTAACGTAAAGAGATTTAAAGGGATAGTTCACCCAAAAATGAATCACGATGATGGATTATTTTCCTAAAGCTCTTTGTTTGTGTTTATCTGGAGAAAGAAAGTCATGTACATCGTTGATGGCATGAGGGAGATTAAATGATGAGAGGATTTTCATTTTAAGGAACTATCTCTTTAACAGAGCATTTGTTCCCTCGGTTTACTAAATCATGCGCATGATATAATTATTAGTTCACTCGTTTTACTAAATCGTGCGCACGATATAATTAATTCACTCGTTTTACTAAATCGTGCGCACGATATAATTAATTCACTCGTTTTACTAAATCGTGCGCACGATATAATTAATTCACTCGTTTTACTAAATCGTACGCACAATATAATTAATTCACTCGTTTTACTAAATCGTGCGCACAATATAATAATTAATTCACTCGTTTTACTAAATCGTACGCACAATATAATTAATTCACTCGTTTTACTAAATCGTGCGCACAATATAATAATTCATTCCCTCGTTTTAATAAATCGTGCGCACGATATAATAATTAATTCACTCGTTTAAATGAAATTGTATGCATGATATAATAATTTGTTTCCTCGTTTTACTAAATCGTGCGCACGATATAATAATTAATTCCCTTGTTTTTGTTAAATCAAATGGGGGAACAAATTAGTTCAACATGCCCACTTTCTTAAACGAGGGAACAAATGATTAAGTCAAGGGTACAAATTCTAAATCCGTGGCCGCGATATATATATATATATATTTTTGTACATTTTTAATGAATTTCTTTCAGTTTTTAAATTTCAAAATATTTTCTGTATGTGCTTTAATCCTCGGCATCATCATGCACATGACCATTTATGAGATTTACAGGACGTTCACTATGAAGCTGCACTCGACATGCATGAATGTAATGTTTCGATGTACACAGAGCATGATGTGAAACGATGATGTCATGCGTGCCGGCTGGTGTGTGTGTGTGACGAGTACCTGCACGAGGAAGCCGTACTCCAGCGTTGGGATGTTCTTGCAGTGTCCGCCCGCCTGGGATGAGAAAAACAACTCAATCAGCTGGCGGGTGGTAATCTGCGCAGGGGCCCTGCCCGCCGGGACAGCCACAGTCTGATGGGTTAACGGAGACAAAGCATTATGGGAAAGGTGCCAGCCAGCCGTGTTAGGCGAGGGGGGTTTCGGAGGGCAAAGAGGCTGGGGATTGTGATGGGAGATTGATCCTACGAGAGGAATCTGCAGCCATGTTTTATCTCTCACGTGGAGTCCCTAATGAGCCACTGAGGGGTCACGGGGTCACAGGGTCACGGGGTCACGGGTATGGAGAAGCGGGAAAGAGAGTGATTCGTGCAGTCGAGGAAGACGAGATGCTGACCTGGCTGTTCGGAGGATAGCTGAACAACTCGCCCTTGGGGTTCTTCATGGTGCAGGAGATGGAGCGGTTCATGAGCCGGGTGACTCGGAGCTCCGGCACGCTCAGCTTGCCTTTCAACACTGTGTCCTGGATCAGGGGGAAACTGGGAGACCTGGAGCCAAGATGGAGGCCACAGCCAGCGGATGAGTTCTTGCTGCGCTCACGTCAGCTTGGAATTACCTCAAGTATGATTTCTGACTAGTCAAATGCATAATTTTGTTTGTAATGCTCATTTCCAGAGCATAGAGAGCTGCATTTATAGTGCAGTAAAGATGTATTTTATTGTCATCGGTCCGTGTACGTTGCATTCATTTATTTTTTTTATTTAATATTGAAAGTAGACAATTGAGAAAACAGTTCCTTTTTTGTTTTTAAATAAAATAAAAAATAAAAAATACATATATATTAGCCTATGTATTTTAATATCGTTGTTGTCAGATCTGAATGAGAGTTCATGCATGAACGTTAATAGGCCTATTATACACCCGAGTCAATGCATTATTCTTTCCTTTTTGTAATAGTGTTTCAAATATTTGTGTAATAAAAGATCCCAAAAAAAATAATTAGTGAGAAACAATACATTTAGAATAATTTACTGCCATTTTGTGAATATTAAGTAATCATGTAATCAATGAAAATGTAACTGTAGTCTGATTAGTGTTTTTAAAAAAGTATATAATTATTAGAATCTGATTACATAATCCAGATTACATATATTAAGACTAATAAAAACTAATGATTTCTGAATCCAAGGATTGTATTATGGCAATCTCAACATGACGTGAACGCAACATTAATATATGTTATATGTGCGTAGGTTACTGTACAGTGTTTAGCTGAGCATTGAAATAAACAAAAGTGACCATTTCAAGTTTGTGAAATTAGATTTGCGGCAAAACTTTCTTCATGAAAGGAGTTTTAGATTGTTTCATAAATAATATATATATATATAGCTGGTCACTGTTGAGCCCAGTTTCAGTTGCATCATGATCTGTTGTTTCAGATTGTTAGCGTATATGACATGGGTTTTCACAGCAAACGTTGAGGACATACTTGGGTATCGGGGAGAAGATACTCAATCCTGCACGAAACTTCTTGATGGTTCCTCCGGCTTTGAACCAGCTGTGCCGCTTCTCCTGCTGGGCTTTGAGGAACTCATTACTGAGATGCTTCCACTGCTGAGACGTGAACGTGTTGAGGATCCTGGAGACACCAGAACAAGCTTCAGACTTCAGGTCCAAACATTAGTGTCTGCTAAATCAGTCACTTTGTATAAAAGCCTCTGCCAAATGCATGATTATAAATGTTTTAGGGCTGTGAAACGATTAATCGCATCCAAAATAAAAGATTGTGTTTACATAATGTGTGTGTGTGTACTGTGTATAATTATTATGTATATATAAATATACACAAATGCATGTATATTCAATATATAAGAAATATTTGCATGTCATTTGTAAATATTTTATATATAAATAACACATTTTTCATATACAAAATAATGATACACAGTACACACACATACAGTATATTATGTGTAAACAAACTTTTCTTTTGGATGCGATTAATTTCACAGCCCTACTACGTTTACATTGCATCCTCATAAAGCGATTACAATAAAGTTTTGGGCAAAATTGTGTTTAAACTTTACCTCATGTAAACACAATACTTTGATCAAATTGATGCAATTATGCTCATAATCATAGCAACCATAATCATAGTAAAACGTAGAGTATGCTGATTTTAATCGCGATAAACACGCATACGAACACTTTAATCGCATCTATTCAACTCTAAACAAAGTGTGCATGAGCTCATCTTGGCAACGTTGCGCAACATTAATATAATGTTGGTTAAAGACGTTGAAATAGAGACATTTTAGTGGCGAACAAATCTGTGAGCATCATTTGCGCTGTGCATTGCGGTGTGTGAATAATGTTGGTAAAAATCATCACAATTCTTAGAGAATAATATCAGAATAATGCAAATTTATCAGAATAAGTTGTTACCCCCTTTACATGCAATAATGCTAATTTTAATTGTGATAAACAGGCGTACAAACACTTTAATCGCATCTATTTCACTCTAAACAAAGTGTGCATTGTGCATTTTTGGGGTGATGAAGAAACTGAGCTCATCTTGAAAAATTGCACAATATTAATACAATTTAGTATAGCCTAGTGATGGTTAAAGACGTTGAAAGAGACATTTTAGTGGCAAACAAATCTGTGAGCATCATTTGCTGTGCATTGCGGGGTGTGAATAACGTTGGTAAAAATCATCACAATTCTTAGAGAATAATATCAGAATAATGCAAATTGCATGTAATGGGGAGTAACAACTTATTCTGATCATTGGAAATAATCAGTGTTCGAATTATACCGTGAGCTTCGGGGGGTACAGCTATTGCGACTGGTGACGTCACTCTCCAATTGGGGGTTTAAATTGTTTATTTCTCTGATATGTGCATTTCAAGACGTTTGAAGGCCAAAAAAGATAAGAAATAGCTTTAAAACCATGTCAGCGGCAGTAGATTATTTGTCAATACCTCCTCTCTCCATCATCCTTTCTTTTCTCTCAGTCTCCTCATCTTGCCCTGTCTCTTCCCCTCCTAAAGATGAGCTTTTTTAATTTACTGAAGGCTACAATTTGTATTATATTATTTCTCAATATGTACACATTCATTATTAATCTCGTGCCTATGATGAAAACGGCGTTGTTAATGTGTCTTGTCCCCTCACAATGACAGTAAACTATAGGCTACATGAGTCACGTTACATATAGGCCTATTTTCAGTTCAAAATGGCAAAATTAGACAAAAGTTTATTAGTTTGCCTGATTATTTTTGTCATTCGACGGGCAATTATGAAATGTTTCGTTTAGCAACTTACATTATCTCGCACTTGACTGTAAACTGAAGCGTCGAGTGAGTCGCTCTGCTAAAATTCGCGCTCAGCAGCGTCTGAACATAAAGCCCGCCTACTTTGATTTGATTGGTCATCTCAAATATTCTGACATTGACGAGCAGTGACAGACCAATGAGGCTCAGATGAACACACACACACACACACACACACACACCCTGTCCTCTGTTTCTGACGTGCGCTCTGCTCGGCGCTGCAGCGGATTGAAGATGAAGAACGGGCTGAATCTGATTATAACAAAACTAAAGTGAACACGAATTTGTGTAGCCTACACAATTACTACTTATTAAATTTTTTCAGTACCCCCCAAACTATTATTTTCATCCCTTTTGGGAGGGTCCAAGTCTCATCTAGGGGGGTCGGACCCCCCCAATACCCCCCGTAATTCGAACTATGGAAATAATCATATTATTGGTGCACATGCAAACACAGTCATACTTGGCTTACTTCTTTAGTTGTAGGCCCAAACTGAACCCTTCTTTATTCGACGGCTGAAACACCTCCACAGACGGTTCTGCCGGAGTAAAGTGAACATGTCTGTAATTTAAGTACCGTTTAAAACACACACATGCACAGAAGTGCACGTCTCTTACCTGGCCCATCCAGGTACTGTGAAAGAGAGAAACGAAGACGTAAGACGATGGGCTCCGTCCGGATCACCTTCCACGCGGTCGCCACCTCCTCCTACAAACACCAAGTCACGTTATTCCCATCACAAGATCTGTTTATAGAGCTGAGTAGGGTGTGTGGGAAGTGTGTGTTCTCACATCCAAGAAGCTGATGTTGATCTGCAGGTCGATGTCCACATCGTCAATCGTGCCGTACTCCCTGTGGGAAGAGCAACACACTAGTGGTGCAGCGGGTCACAAAACTCACGGTTCGGATCATTTACGGTTTTTGAGCGACAGATCATTTTTCGATTCAGAAAAAATAATAATAATATATATATATATATATATATATATATATGTATGTAAATGTTACTTTGCTTTTCATTTATTACTTAAAGCTCACTTGACGTACTTCGAGACCACAGCAAAAATGACTAGCCGATAAAGTTCAAATAATTCAAATATGAAAATAATAAAGTTCAAATATTATTAGAGACAAGTGAACAGTCAGTATTAAAATAAGAACAAATACACAAATTACAAGCAGAGATACTAGAATACCGAAGTTACAAACGGTAGTATTCAGGCACAGAAATTAATAATTAGGCCTAAATGTAAAATAACACTATTTGTTCACTGTAGAAATTAATCTTTGTTAAAGCTGTATTTTGTTGTTTTATTAACATTAATGAATATTAGGCTGCTGTCACTTTAAGACCGAATAAACTGACAAACATCTGTTTCTTTCTGTTCACTGATATCTCTTGAATGAATGAATCAATGACTCGCTCATAAACACTTGATTCATGACTGGATGATTCAACGTGTTTGAACGAACCAAGAGAATACTCTCCGAAACGGGCATTTAGACATAATCTTGTGCGTATGTGTCCGTTCAAGGGCAAGAAAACACGAAAGAGGAATAATTCGGTGTTCGAGCACTATCTCTCTCTCTCTCTCATTCTCTCTCTCTCTTTCTGTGCTTCGGGTGTGTGTTTGGGTTTGTGCACAGATAACATGCAAGTCCCGATTTTCGTCTTTAAAATTGTTTGAATGTGTAAATTGGCAAGACAAAACACATCCACCTTACACTCTATGATGGTTAAATTTAGCAGTTAATCTGCGAATCACACGCGTGCCGAACCGTGGGCCGTACGGGTCTGTTGCACCCCTATTACAACACACTCAGAATGAATGTGAATCAGGTGTGAATGCTCAGAAGTGAATCAGGTGTGAGTTCTTCTTACCTGACGGACACAGCGCCATCCGTGTAAATGTCTTTCACAGCCTCGATATCCGCGTCGAGCTGCGGGTGACGGTACAGATCGGCTGCACAGCTCCCCTACAGGGGCACAGTGGCATTACACATGAAACTGCTCCTTTACTTCACTTTCAGAGCAAGGGACACACACACACACACACACACACTGCCACTCAAAAGTTTTAGATTGGTAAGGTTTTTTAAGAGCAGAATCTCTTCTGCTCACCAATGCTGCATTTATTTGATAAAAAAAAAAAAAAAAAATGAAATATTGTGAAATATTTTTGCAATTTAAATCAGCTGTTTTCTATGTGAATATACAGTAAAGTGTAATTTATTGCTGTGATCAAATCTGAATGTTCAGCATCATTACTCCAGTCTTCAGTGTCACATGATCCTTCGGAAATCAGGATAATATGATGATCTGATGCTCAAGAAACATTTATGATTATTATACTGATTATATGATTACTGCTACTGATTTTATCGTCATTTATTTGAGATGCTCATTTAAACCCAGTTGGAAATTATTTTTCACATGAAGATAAAGCCACTAAAGACAAGACTTTTCCTGCCTTATGATAAAATATTATATATATGTGATATATCATTAAGACAACAGATGTGACGTAAGGAAAATGTGTTTCACCTGAATACCGTACAGGAACTGCTCCGGCTCGTTCTCTCCATCCGATTCTTCATCCGTCCAGCACTGGCCTTTAATATCCTGAATGAAGCACAAACACACACACACAGTCATTTTATATAGTTTAATAGTAGGGGTGTGCCGGTTTCAGAATTGGTGATGACGGTTATGATGTGAGTTAAATGTGACGGTTCATAACATAACCGTCATCGTCCGGGGGGGGGGGGGGGGGGGGGGGGGTGTTATAGGACAACTTAGTTTGAATAAACGAGCAGGCACTGATTAGCTACTTGCTCTACGTTTATTTAAAATTAACAGCTAGACAACTAGCAGTGAATGTGCTTTCCATTAAATGAAACACGCACACTAAACAAATCCTTAAAAAAAAAAAAAAACAGGCCTATTCTGGTGGATGCGTTGGTGACGCGTTCATGTGGCGCTGCCAGTAAAGCACCTACAATCTGTCACAAAGAACCGGCAAAAATAATGATTATGAATATGTAAAATATAGCAAGGAGATATTGTAATTATTTATTAACAACTGTTTTCTTTGTCAGTATCTGAAAAGATGAAGGTGACGACGATGCTGACTCGCGATCTTCGCAGTAGTGAACGCGCCAGAGAGAAATGCACATTTACATAAGCAGAGAGCAGTCTGTGGTCTGTTTTCTTTCGTTTTGAATTGTTCTGTTTAAAAGTAGACATGTCTGTGACTGTGAGGCGAGTAGGCGACCTTATAGCTACGCTGAGTTTCGGTTCATTTACGAGATGAGCTCCAGTTCACGAGCCGGCGCCTCTGTTTCGTGATTATCTATCGTCTGCTATATTTATCTTTTATTACTTCTTCTTTATTAAATCCAGGCAATTGGTTGATGAAACATTGATTAAAATTAAGATACAATTAATATAAAACGAAATTCGTTTTAAAGAAAGGTTTTGTGCTTTCTGTTTGATGCCTCTCTGAAAGTTTTAAAGCATCTTTTAGTGCCGCTTTCAGAGCGCTCACGTCCATAATTGTTTTTTCCTCATAAATGCGAACACGAAAAATTAAATAAAATGAATATTTTATGTTCTGTGGAGACTACAGTTACTCATAATTTGTATTCTGAATACCTAACGCCGGTACAAGTATTCCGTGTAGTCCCCAACACTGATAGGCCTAGTATAACCTTATCTGTAATATATTTTAATAACACGGTTTTGGCGGTTATAGAGTTCTAATGACGGTGTTCAACTATAACCGTCGGTCTCACGGTTATATCATAACCGTCACACCCCTATTTAATAGTATTTTGATTTTAATTAGCTTTTATATTTCTGTTTTAATTTTAGTTAAAGTTTTAGTCATTTTGATCATTGATTTTTGTCATTTTTACAACCCCAATTCCAGGAAAAAGTTGGGACATTTTGTAAAATGCAATAAAATCAAGAATCTGTGATTTGTTATTTCTCTCTAACATTTATTTAACTGACAATCCAAACTTTAGGATTAACAATGTTTTTTGTAATATTTTATAAACATAATTTTTATTTTATTTTGAATAAAATAGATTATATTATTATTATTATTAAATAGTAGTATAGAAAGAAACTCAAAACAATTATACATCCAAATCAATACATGGAAATTTTTTAAATATGGATTAAACTTATTAACACAATTTCTTGAAACAAGTTTGGGGTTGTTTACAGAAAAACGGCAGATAAAGATCTTTACAATATCACAATTCATTCCAGCTCATGTACATGAATTAGAATAATATCCAATCAGATTTTCCCAATTCATGAGGTAAAAAGTTAATTGCAACTTTTTATCTCACAATGCTGAATTTTGACTAATGATTTATTATCTCAGAATTGTGTGTTATAAAGTCAGAATTGCCAGTTTATTTTTCGTAATTGCGACTTTATATCTCACAATATCACACAATTCTGACTTCATATCTCACAATTTTGACTTTATATCTCTTATATCTCACAATTCTGACTTTATATCTCACAATATCACACAATTCTGACTTTATATCTCACAATATCATACAATTCTGACTTTATATCTCACAATTCTGACTTTATATCTCACAATTTTGACTTTATATCTCTTATATCTCACAATTCTGACTTTATATCTCTTATATCTCACAATTCTGACTTTATAACACAATTCTGACTTTAATTCTGACTTTATATCTCTTATATCTCACAATTCTGACTTTATATCTCTTATATCTCACAATTCTGACTTTATATCTCACAATATCACACAATTCTGACTTTATATCTCTTATATCTCACAATTCTGACTTTATATCTCACAATATCACACAATTCTGACTTTATATCTCACAATTTTGACTTTATATCTCTTATATCTCACAATTCTGACTTTATATCTCACAATATCACACAATTCTGACTTTATATCTCACAATTCTGACTTTATATCTCACAATTTTGACTTTATATCTCTTATATCTCACAATTCTGACTTTATATCTCTTATATCTCACAATTCTGACTTTATAACACAATTCTGACTTTAATTCTGACTTTATATCTCTTATATCTCACAATTCTGACTTTATATCTCTTATATCTCACAATTCTGACTTTATAACACAATTCTGACTTTAATTCTGACTTTATATCTCTTATATCTCACAATTCTGACTTTATATCTCTTATATCTCACAATTCTGACTTTATATCTCACAATATCACACAATTCTGACTTTATATCTCACAATATCACACAATTCTGACTTTATATCTCTTATATCTCACAATTCTGACTTTATATCTCACAATATCACACAATTCTGACTTTATATCTCTTATATCTCACAATTCTGACTTTATATCTCACAATATCACACAATTTTGACTTTATATCACACACACAATTCTGACTTTATATCGTACAACAATTCTGACTTTAAATCTCACAATTCTGACTTTATATCTCACAATTCTGACGTTATATCTCACAATTCTGACTTTATAACATGCAATTGTGAGTTTAGGCCTATATCACACTATTCTGAATTTATGTCTTACAATTGTGAGATAAAAAGTCGCAATTATCTTATAAAGTGTTTAATTCTGTGGCAGAAACAAGCTTCTATGGTTGGTTGACCTGCAGGTGTAGCAGAGGAAACACATCGGTGTAATGAAGCACACACACTCACCATTGGCTCCGGTGTTCACAGACGCGTTTCTGACAGGACGAAGCTTTTCTGGTCCATTTCAGCACGAACGGCAAAACAACAGGCAGAAAGATGAGCTGCTCGCTTTCTGCATGAGGGAACATAAACAGAACATAAACAGAACACTGAACTATGTTTTCTTCATTTACACCAGAGCTCTCCATTTAACTCAATAACCACAGTCACCAGTTAGGCTAGAGAGAAATAACAAATCATTGTGCAGATTTATATGGAAGCTTGTTTCCACCACAGAATAAAACATTTAAAAAGATAATTGTGACTTTTTAACTCACAATTGCGAATTTACATCTCACAATTCTGACTTTATTTCTCAGAATTACATGTTATAAAGTCAGAATTGCTATTATATAAACTCATAATTGCGAGAAATAAACTCGCAATTCTGACTATTTTTCTCGAAATTGCGAGTTTATATCTTGAATCTTTTTATATCTCGCATCTGACATCTTTTCTCAGAATTGTGAGATATAAACTTGCAATTGCGAGTTATAAAGTCCAGTTCTAAGGGGAAAAAAAACATAAATAATTTATAACTCTATAACACACAATTATTTACGACTTTAAATCTAACAATTGTGAGAGAAAAAGTCAGAATTACTTTTTTTTCTTTTTTATTCTGTGGCGGAAACAAGCTTCCATAGATTTAGGCATCTCAAAAGAGACGAAATAAAGAGAGAAATAAATGCAAAAGATCCCATGCAAAATATAGTTCTGTTTGCAGGGTCAAGCATCACTGTCACTAATCTATTGGACTATGATTTCCACCTGCTGGACGATAAAACCCCACAGACACTGAAGGTCATACCTGAACCACACTGAATCAAACATGGATTGACTTTGATCAATTAATCAATTTTAACTCAGCAATTGCTAATACATTTCACAAATAATTACACAGAGATGGCAAGTAACACACTGAATTAAACATGAAATGTTGACGTAGTAAGACTGTAAAACGTAGCCTACTCTTTTTACACAATAACAAACATGGAATAAATCGCCCAGAGTACCTAGCTAACGCATAGCAATGTAAACAACAACATACTCATAATCCTGCAACACCAACACCCAAACAACCGGTCAATACGCCCTACAGCACCGCGACCCGTCAGTCAAACATCAGCGACATTTCCCTCAAATGAAGGAGCAAACCTGGCGTCGTATTTGTGAGTCTAGATGACAGACTTCCACTCCTGTAGACAATACAGAAACTGAGATCGCATTCTCTCTGGTTTACCTCAGCGAAGCCGTTTAAAACACGCTGTTCTCCTCCATCTCGCCACTGTGTATCCTAGCAACAACCCGTTCTGACGGTGTCACTGATTCGTGCGTGTGTGTGTGTGTGACCGTGTGTGTGTGTGTGAGAGAGAGAGAGAGAGAGAGAGTGTGTGTGTGTGTCTGTGTGTGTGTGTGTGTGAGAGAGAGAGAGAGAGAGAGAGAAAGTGTGTGTGTGTGTGTGTGTGTGTGTGCGGGCACAAATTTATAGAAGCAATTTCCCAAGTAGTCTGCTGCAAAAGTCATATCTGATATATATATATATATAATACTGTCAAAAACAACAAACCAGTCATAAACATGTTCTGCTCATATTTCTCACCAGATTAAAAAAATATATACATAACATATATTAAATTAATTGCATCTAACATAAAAGTATGTGTACATATATATAATGTGTAAATAATATAATGTGTGTGTGTGTGTGTACACATATGTACATACTCACATACATAAATAATATACATATATTACATTTATGTATGTGTGTTTGCGTGTAGTCACATACACACACACACACATATTATATATGTAAACAGTGTAGTCACAATGCAAAAAAAATCTTAATACTTGTATTTCGTACAGATATATGAGTGCTGTAAAATCAATCGCAATCAAAAAATTTTTTTATATAATATATGTCTATATTTATGATATGCATTACGGTAATGACTTTAACATTTGTGAAAGGAAAATCTCTTTAAATGTCATGAAAAAAAGTCTCAAAGCAAAAAAAAAAATCTTAATAGCATGTTTTCATGATGTACATCGACATATTCCTATTTCATCCTGAACTACAACTAACTAACACACCTGTGTATGTTCACTTCAAAGCAGAAATATAAGCTTATTATTAGCATAAGCACTAGATGAAAATTACAAGACAAAACAGAAGTGAACAAGTGTCAAAAAACAGCACAGGAGACATTCGAACACAAAAACACACGTCAGTGTAATCTACAAATCTCTGTGACATTTCTCTTTCCTTTCTTTCCTTCGAAAAACAGCCATTTTGTTTATGAGAGTCAGTTTCTCTCTCCGCCACAATCTATATCTTTATAATATTGTGAAGATGTACCACACGTCTCAGATAGACGCATTCATATACTTAATATCATGAACTTATATGTAAAATTTCATATACTTATATGAAAGTAATGTCTGATGCAAATACTAATACAGTGACAAGAAATAAGATGCACACAAATACCTGGATTTAATGTATTCTACATATTTCTCTAGACCAAAATTCACTGAAAACCGAAAATGTGAAATCAGGAGATTTCAGGACAATCAGTGGATGGAATAACCATGCATGGCCGATATAATCATCACATTTGCTTGAATAATTTCACAGACACAATCCATCTGAACAAATCCCCCAGTGTGTCCTTAACCCCCCCCCCCTCACACACACACACACACACACACACCCATAATGCCCTGCTGGAGTCGAACACATACCGATGCAGCTCATGATGCAAAAAGCACAGACGGAGGTCCGGTCAGCATCCACGACCCCCCCCCCCCCCACACCCCACACACACACACACACACACACATCCATCCCTCCATCCATCCATCCCTCCATCCCTACCTTCACCTTCAGAGCCCGACGGCTCCTTCTCCTCCAACACGACACCGTGATGCGAATGAGCCGATGCACGAACCATCTAATATGCCTGTGCACTAGCAGCAATCCTCCATTCCGGCGCTCCGGCTGTGTGTTTATCTATTGCAGATCTCTGCTTCCAGTGCTCTCTTATTTTTGCCTGACAACACAGTGAACTGAGCATGCTCAGTGAGAGCCAGCAGAGTGAGTCATGTGACCTACAGCTGACGAGAGAGGAGAGAGAGAGAGAGAGAGAGAGAGAGAGAGAGAGAGAATGAGGGTGAGAGAGAGAGAGAATGAGGGAGAGAGATATCGAGAGAGAGAGAGAGAATGAGGGAGAGAGAGAGAGAATGAGGGAGAGAGATATCGAGAGAGAGAGAGAGAATGAGGGAGAGAGAGAGAATGAGGGAGAGAGAGAGATCGAGAGAGATCAAGAGAGAGAGAGAGAGATAGAGAGAGAGAGAGAAAGAGAATGAGAGAGAGAGAGAAAGAGAATGAGGGAGAGAGAGAGAATGAGGGAGAGAGAGAGCGAGAGAGAGAAAGAGAGAGAATGAGGGAGAGAGAGAGAGAGAGAAAGAGAGAATGAGGGTGAGAGAGAGAGAAAGAGAGAATGAGGGTGAGAGAGAGAGAGAGAGAGAATGAGGGAGACAGAGAGAGAGAGAGAGAGAGAGAGAGAGAATGAGGGAGACAGACTTTGACTTTAAGATCACTTTATTTACAAAACCATTAAAAGATGCAACATTTAAAAAAAAAAAAAAAAAAAAAAAAAAAAAAAAAAAAAACTCTAGTTCACTCTAGTAAGAGCAATGAAAAAAATTAAGAAAAAGAAAAAGAAAAATATAAATTTTCCCCCCAAATCCATTCATTTCTTTTACGATCAAACCTTCATTCATTCATAAGTTTGGAGACAGCCATCATTATCGACATCACAAATACATTTGTTAATGCCCCATTTACCTCTGAAAACATCCAAGTCATTAACCAACTTGTAATAGCTAAACTCTATATTTATACGGGATTTTATTAACCCCTTCAACATTGCAACCACATCAGTTGATCCACCATCATTTAGTTCTCTTTTCCGTGATAACCAAATTGCCATTTTGGCTTGTCCAAATAAAAAATTTAATAAAACATGAACTTCTTTTTTTTTCCTGCTGTATTTGGGCCCAAAAATGAAAAACATAGGCACAAAAACTTCTCCCAGGGTCTGACACCAGTCTTCTAATTTGTTAAATAAAGGCTTTAGCCTAAAACAATTAAAAAACAAATGAAAGACTGTTTCCTGTATCCCACAAAACGGACAGCCATCCCCTACCTGTGGGTCAAGGTGTGCTCTGTGTCTGTTTGTGGCTATTATCCCATGCACAATTCTCCACTGTAGGTCTCCAGACCTCTTCTCTATAGGAGTCTTGTACAGGGACCTCCAGCAGCCTTTAGGGGAAGCGCCTGGCCCAAAAACCTCCTGCCACTTTGACTCTCTCACACTCCCCAGCGAGTGCAAATGTGACACTTTCACGCACAGTACGTACAAAGGTTTTTTCCCAGTGTTGCTAAAAAATTCCAACTGAGGGGTCTTAAGAGAAAGCAGGCCTCCCTCAGTCTCTTGCCATACTCCAGTGTCTGCTGAAAAAGCCAGTTCTGGGAAAGCAGAGGTTTCGTCCTCCCCACCAGACGACTCTAAAACCCGTCTATAGTCCTGGGGCAAAAACTTCCGTATTTGATTCAGCATTCTCTCCACCACTCGAACTGATCTAATGTCCAGCTTTTGAGCCAAATTTTCAGCAGATATCCATCCATCCTCAGAGATCAAAAGTCCAACTTTTGTAATGTTTGCCGTCCATAAAGCTCTTCTGAGGGACACTGATTTAAAAATGTCCAAAGCCAGTGCCGGGTTTAAGAGCAGAGGTTCTTCCCTCATCCACAGGTCCAGCGCACCATTTGGCTCCCGAGATATTTTTAAAAGTGTCCATGCTCTCAGTACTGACCGGTAGAAAGATGTCAATCCAGTTAAGTCCAGCTTGTCGATGTCCATGAGAAACAGGTGTCGGTCTAGCCCCATGTTGCCAGCTCTCCTCAGAAGGGCACAGGCCACCCCAGCCCAGCTCACGTCCTCCCCGTAGAGGAGTCTCCGCGCCGCCTGGAGTCTGAAGGCTCGAATCCTGGAACTGATGTCCACCAGCCCCTGTCCTCCTTCCTGCACAGGCAGATACAGTACGGGCGCCCTCAGCCAGTGCTGTCCCGACCAGAAGAAGTCCACCAGGTTTTTCTGGATTTCTCTTACTAGATCTTCTGGAGGCTCTAAAATCATCATCCTGTGCCATAACGATGAAGCCACCAGATTGTTACAGACCAGAACCCTCCCCCTGTAGGACAGCCGAGGCAGCAACCATTTCCAGCGAGACAACCGAGCACACACTTTCTCCACTAGGCCCTCCCAGTTCTTCCTTTTATATTCGTCTACTCCTAAAAACACCCCAAGATATTTCAAACCTGTTCTCCCCCACTGTAATCCACCAGGAAGCAATGGACTATTCAGACCAAGACCACACCAAAGAGCCTCACTTTTACTCCAGTTAACCCTAGCCGAAGATGCCTTCCCGTAACATTCTAGAGCTCCTTTTAGAGATTGAACCTCACTCTGGCCACTAATTAAAACTGTAATGTCATCTGCATATGCAGAGAGTTTAGTAGGTTCTTTAAAAACCAGTGTACTAACATTTAAACCCGTGAGCTGTCTTCTTAATCTACATAACAGAGGCTCGATAGCTATGCTGTATAGCTGACCCGAGAGAGGACACCCCTGCCGAATCCCTCTGTGAATCTGCACAGGAGTACTGAGCCCACCAGCCATTTTAACCATACACGTAGCCTCAGTATATAGCAGTTTAATCTTAGAGATAAAAACATCCCCAAATCCAAAAGCCTTTAAAGTGTTAAAAAGAAAAGTGTGGTCAACTCTGTCAAAAGCTTTTTCCTGATCTAATGACAGAAACCCAATATTAATATTATTTTGAAAAGCAAAATCAAGCATGTCCCGTACCAAATGTAAGTTATCTGTGATGGATCGATCCTTTATACAATAAGACTGGTCTTTGTGTATGATTTCATACAATACAGTATTTAACCTGTTGGCCAGACATTTAGAAAATATTTTATATTCGGAGCATAAAATTGCTACAGGCCTCCAGTTCTTTAATAACGTTAAATCGCCTTTTTTTGGGAGAAGTGTTAAAACAGCCCGCCGACAACTTGTGGGAAGGATTCCTTCTGTAATGCAGTTTTGCAAAACTTCAAAATAGTCCTGTCCTAAAACAGTCCAAAAAGTCTTAAAAAACTCTGCAGGTAATCCATCCAGGCCCGGTGCGCGTCCTGAAGAGAGCCCCATGACGGCGGCGGTGACCTCCTCAAAGCTGAGCTCAGTCTCTAACAGGTGTGTGTGCTCTGGGGTTAGGACAGGAAGGTCCTGGAGCAGTTCATTTGTGCATTGCTCATCTGAGGTTTCAGCAGTAAATAAGTCAGAATAAAAATCCACAGCCATTCTACGCATTGAGACTGGATCAGAGGTTTCTTTTCCGTTATTTTCCTTCAAACAGTACATCTGCTTTTCTTGACCAGATTTTCTCTCCAAATTAAAAAAATAAGATGTAGGACCATCCATGTCCCTTGTTGTTAAAAAACGGCTCCTTACAAGGGCTCCTTTAACTTTTTCATTTAGAATGAAGCTCAGCTGATTTTTCTTTTCGGTCCACAGTTCTTGTAAATCTACAGTATCATTAACAGTCATGGTTTTCTCAATATCAATGATCTCCTTTTCTAGCAACTCTAGATTCTTTTTTAAAACCAAGGAAGAATGAGATGCATATTGCTGACAGAACCCTTTTATATGAACCTTACTGATTTCCCACCACTGAATTTTATTTTCATATAAACATTTTTCAGTTTTACAGGTTTCCCAAAAAACTCCAAAGTTCTCACAGAAGTACTTATCGTCCAGGAGTTTAATGTTAAAATGCCAGTAGTAACTCTTTTGAGCTCTTTCCACCAATGAACACTCCATTGTAATGAGTTTGTGATCAGAAAAAGATGTAGGAGAGATAGCTGTGTGTTTAACTCTATTTCTCATGACGTGTGATGTGTAGAACCTGTCCAATCGTGCCCCAGAAATCCTACCATTACTAAACTTTACCCATGTGTATTGTTGTGCTGATAGATTGTGTTCCCTCCATATATCTGATAAATTTTGTTTTTTTATCACATTGGCTAATACTGCAGCGGACTGCGCATGAGGTTCTTCTCCATTCCTGTCTTTTGTGAAATCTAAAGTGCAGTTCCAATCTCCTCCTAATATTATTAAATCCCCATCCTGCTGTTGGTTTAAAACTTTCTCGAGTCTGGAAAAAAACTGCAACCTGTCTGGTCCTAAATTAGGAGCATAAATGTTTATGAACACAAAAACAAGATTACTAATTTCAGCCCTAATAAGTAATAATCTCCCTGGTTCTACCTCATTTCTTAATAAAATGTTTGCTTTAAGACCAGGGGAGAAAAGCACAGCCACCCCAGCACTAAGATTAGTCCCATGACTGAGAACCTTCTCTCCGTCCCACCACAAACCCCAGTCAGCCTCATTTCTTTGGTCACTATGGGTCTCCTGCAGAAAAACAACACTTAGATCTTTCAGGCGTATAGTTTCTGAAAGTAACCAATTTTTCTTCCCATCCCTCATCCCATTTACATTTAGGGAACCCACCCGTAAGGTCTCCATAAGGAAGAGAGAGAGAAAAAGAAAGCAGTAAAGAAAATAGAGATTAACAGTCATAATTATTTAGTTTTTCCCCTCGCTTTTCCTGCTTTCTTGCCTAATCTTAAAGTAGTTATATGTTTCTTTAAACGAAATCTCTTTTGTTGTGAAAGCTCATCATAGTTGCTCATTTTTCTAGCCCACATTACAGAAGAAATAAATTTTTCCACATCAGGAAAGTAGTCTCCTATTTCAATACCGGGTTTTCCTTTTGTTTTATCAAGAAAAGAGTTTATTTGCTCAACAGTATACATGTCTTTTACAACCTCTGACCACTGCTCATCATCTTTCATTCCCTCATTACTACACTGAGATAAATCCTCCATTTCATCATCCATATTTTCCTTTTCCCCTTCTACTTGCACTGCATCATTACTCTGACACACCTCCTCAACATCACCTTGAGTCTCAGTCGTATCAACAACATCAGACGCACACACTGATTGATCAGAAACATAACTGCAGCCAGGCTGTTCCTCACTCCCAGTATTTACTTCACTCACCTCCTGCTGTCCCTGCTCTTCCTCTGAAGTAACTTTATCCTGCTCCTCAGCGCTCCGTGCTCCTGTGTTATTCGCTGATTGATCGGTGTTATTCGCGTCTGATGTGGACTCGCGCTGTTCGTCTCTGTGTGGACACGCGAAGCGCTTATGGCCCAGATCTCCACACTCAAAGCAGCGTAGACTGTCAGTAGTGGCGTAAACCATAAACGAATTTCCACCTTGGGTGACACGGAAAGAAACTTCCAAAGTTCGCTCCGGTGAATTTAAAAACATGTAAACATGCCCACTGAGCAAGCGACGTCTGTGGACATACAAAACAGGTTGATATCCCGTCCGTCCGTCCAGGCCGTGATCTGAACGTCCATTGACAGCCAGAATTAGTCGATTAATGACACTGAGAAATTATGTCTAATCTGGCCATAATCTAAACGTCCACTGACAGCCTGAACTAGTTGAGAAAAGACGTTCATACTGACTATAATCTGGACGTCCGTTGACATCCAAAAACAGTCCATAAATGACGTGAATAAAGATGTCCAATCTGGCCATTATCTAAACGTCCACTGACAGCCAGAACTAGTTGAGAAAAGACGTTCATACTGACTATAATCTGGACGTCTGTTGACATCCAAAAACAGTCCATAAATGACGTGAATAAAGATGTCCAATCTGGCCATTATCTAAACGTCCACTGACAGCCAGAACTAGTTGAGAAAAGACGTTCATACTGACTATAATCTGGACGTCTGTTGACATCCAAAAACAGTCCATAAATGACGTGAATAAAGATGTCCAATCTGGCCATAATCTAAACGTCCACTGACAGCCTGAACTAGTTGAGAAAAGACGTTCATACTGACTATAATCTGGACGTCCGTTGACATCCAGAAACAGTCCATAAATGACGTGAATAAAGATGTCCAATCTGGCCATTATCTAAACGTCCACTGACAGCCAGAACTAGTTGAGAAAAGACGTTCATACTGAATATAATCTGGACGTCTGTTGACATCCAAAAACAGTCCATAAATGACGTGAATAAAGATGTCCATTCTGGCCATTATCTAAACGCCCACTGACAGCCAGAACTAGTTGAGAAAAGACGTTCATACTGACTATAATCTGGACGTCCGTTGACATCCAGAAACAGTCCATAAATGACGTGAATAAAGATGTCCAATCTGGCCATAATCTAAACGCCCACTGACAGCCAGAACTAGTTGAGAAAAGACGTTCATACTGACTATAATCTGGACGTCTGTTGACATCCAGAAACAGTCCATAAATGACGTGAATAAAGATGTCCAATCTGGCCATAATCTAAACGCCCACTGACAGCCAGAACTAGTTGAGAAAAGACGTTCATACTGACTATAATCTGGACGTCCGTTGACATCCAGAAACAGTCCATAAATGACGTGAATAAAGATGTCTAATCTGGCCATAATCTAAACGCCCACTGACAGCCAGAACTAGTTGAGAAAAGACGTTCATACTGACTATAATCTGGACGTCTGTTGACATCCAGAAACAGTCCATAAATGACGTGAATAAAGATGTCCAATCTGGCCATAATCTAAACGCCCACTGACAGCCAGAACTAGTTGAGAAAAGACGTTCATACTGATTATAATCTGGACGTCCGTTGACATCCAGAAACAGTCAATGAATTACGTAAATAAAAGATGTCTAATCTGGCCATAATCTAAACGCCCACTGACAGCCAGAACTAGTTGAGAAAAGACGTTCATACTGATTATAATCTGGACGTCCGTTGACATCCAGAAACAGTCCATAAATGACGTGAATAAAGATGTCCAATCTGGCCATAATCTAAACGTCCACTGACAGCCAGAACTAGTTCAGAACAGATGTTCATACTGCACTGTAAAACAAAATCCAAATTTTACAGTAAATAACTTCCTATTTTCATCATTGTGGTGGCGTTCATGTGTGTTCAATTAGGGACAATCCATACAAACAATCATTGCTAAAATACAGACTGTCACAGTGAGAAGATCTTTGTCCTTTATCAATGCTATACCTAACCACTGCAGTCAACACTTTGGAGTATCCATGCTGTTAAATAAAAGTCTGTAGACAAGGGTTAAGGTTAGGGTTAACCCCTTAATTTCTAACCCAGACCCGGTTTCACAGACAGGGTTTAGATATAAAGCCAGGATTAGGCCTTAAATTTGGGCATTCAATTATAGCTTTTAAAAATGTACCTTAGAAAAGAAAAACATTACTGGTGTGCATCTTGAGACAAAACAATGGCACTGACATATGTCAGTACAAGTTGCTTTCAGGTAATATACAGCTCAAACGTGCATTTTAGTCTGGACTACAGGTTTAAGCCTTGCCTGTGAAACCCGGGGTATTATGTTGTAACTTAATTATGCCAATGTTAGCAAAGTGTTGCGTTGGACAGAGGGATTAACCCTAAACCAACAGGTTGTGTAACAGTACCACACAGGGTGAAAAAGCATGTTGACATTTATTAGGCATTAGAGTGTTTCTAAAGGAAAGGTCAAGAATTTGTGAAAGTGGAAAAGGGTCATTAGGGGGTCACATGAAGTAACTCTAATGTCACCACCATGATACCAATCCATTAGTTTTTCACATAGGTCTACATACAGAATTATATGAATACATGTTTGCTCTGTTTAATATACTGTTTGCTCTATTAAATTGCTGTTTATCAGAACAGTGATAAATAAATGTTATTATGTTATACAAGTTACTGTAAGTTTAATCTTTCATTTTTTATCTTTCATTTTTAATCATGCACTGCAATGAAAACACATTAAACCAATTGATTAAATATAACAGCCAGCCTACAAATACAAATACAAAAGAAATAGCACGTGTATTTTTTTTCCTATTCTTTCTTTTAAAACATTTCATATTGTCCTGTAATTGCAATGTTTTCACACTATTGGCTGTCTCTACGAGTTGTTTTGAGCATGATTGGTTATTCTGACTGTCATCCAGGAATCTGGCCAATGACAACTATGCGCGCCTTTACGAGTCAAGTTTGAAAATACGTCAGTTGAAGTGACTGTGAGTGGGTGTGTGTGCTGCTGCTCGGGACCTACTTCGGTTTTTGTGGCTTTTTTACATTGTTTAAAACATGGATTATTTTACATCGGACTGCTAAATGTTTATTTTGAGCGAGTTGCGGGATGTAAATGAAGAACAAACAAGGATGGACAACGGACATATTGCAATCTACGGAAGGTAACGTAAATAACTTTTTATTTTATACAAATTCTAATACATCAAAATATAGTGTATTAAATTGAGAATCTAAACGCGATTAGAGCAATATTTATATTAGTACGGTATTCCAATGTATTAGACTAATTATGTGCTGAGCTAGCATGTGTATTGTCAGCTAACTAGTTTATGATAAAAAATTAAATAAAACTCAGCATTGGAGCTTTACAATGAGTGAACTGAGAACATTCTCTTTAGACAGAGGAACTCGAACCACACTCCTTGACTCTAGAAGAATCTGCAAACTAACTTTAGGCTTTTATTATTGTTGATCGCGGGATTTAACGTTAGGTCTAACGTTATCGATCAGTCAAAATAACGAGTGATTGTATGCTTTGGAGCTGGTGAGTCAATTTTGCAAGCTTTTGCAAATGTCTCTGTTAGTAGCCTAAGTAAAAACAAATAGGCCTAGCTAATATTGCTGTGTGTGTTTCCTTCATGATCCAGGCATTTTGGGAGTAAATATTATCCAGCCACACGATCTTCAGATGGTGAGTATTGTCATAAAATACACGTGAAATAGAGGCAGACGTACACTCTGCTCAAAGGCACACTGGTTCAAACCCTCCAGACAATGTTTTATCTTCCATCTTCTTGTGTTTACAGGCCTAGCTGACCCAAAAATAAATGTCTAACTTACTTTTGTGAAACACAAGAATGTTGGGAATAAAACAACTGTATGTTCCATTGCATGAGAAAACAAAAACAAAGGCATTTCTCAAGATATCTTAATTATTGTTCTACATAAGAAACTCATACATTTTCAACATGAGGGTGAGTAGGTTAAATAATGACAGAACTCTTCTTTTTTTTTGGATGAGCTATTCTTTTAAGGACATTTGCTAAATTAACCATGGTTTTTATTATAGTAAAGGTGTAGAAACCATGTTTTTTATGGTGGATTGATTACAATAATTTATTACCATTTGGTTAGTGTCGCAAAACATTGTTAATTTTAGTAAGGGTTCTCCAGATTTATATAACACTTAAGGAACACATTCAAAATGGTCCTATGTCACTCAGATCAATAATCTATTAACACACTTTTTAACTTTTTTTTTTAGATCAAGCATTGGAAAAATGTTTACGGAGCAGAACAGGCACCAACAGAGAAACAAGTCCATCACTATAGTAAGTATCCACTGCAGTATCTAAAACCGTAGTCAATTTTAAAGGCACAGTGCACTCCAAAATAAAAAAAATCTATTTTTTTCCCCATGCCATTCCAGATGTATATGACTGACTTTCCACAAAGATTTATTAAAAAATTATCCTTTATTGTAAGCCAATATAATGCAAGTGCATGCACCAGAAACTTCATACAGTACAGCCTGCTGTGTTGTTCACACAAGATGTTTTCTGCATTTATCATGTGAGCTTTACAATGCTCTTGGACTTTTTGACCTTCAGCATTTTGGTGTCTATTCACTTGCAGTATTTGACACACGAACACAAGAGATGGATAATTTTTCTAAAAGTCTAGTTTAATTTTTCTAAAATGTGTCCATCTGAAGTTAGAAAATCACATACCTTTTCGGACGGCATAAGGTAGAGAAAATAAAGGGGGTATCAGTTTACTCTCCTTTAGCTACTATTTATAAACCTTACATGTGATTTCATGAATTTACAATTAAAGGGGTGTTCCAAGCAAACAGCTGTGTGTTTATATTAGGAGTGTACGATTCAGAAAATGTCACGATTCCGATTTTTAGGCTCACGATTCGATTCAATAGCGATTTTCGATGCAAAAACGATTCACAGTATGTAAATGTAGTTACTTTTCCTATGTAGGTATTAGGGATGTGCATCTCCATAACTGAGGCCGATGCGATATGCATCTCGATGCATAGCCAACGATACGATACATTAAAGATAGGCTACATATAAGCAGCTACCGATGCAATGCAATGCGATTCACTATTATTACGATGCGGTGCGATTCGATTTCAATTCAACGCGATGCGATTCAATGTAATACGATGCAATGGAGAAAAATATGATGCTATGCAATTCAATATGGTATAGATAGTTATAGACTTTTATTTATTTTGTTCAAACATAGAGCAAATCATAAAGTAGCTTTAAGTGCCATCTGACTTTTAACGCATGGCTCTTTCACATACAAAAGATTTGGTTTTCACAAAAAAAAAAAACAACGCGTTGCGACGTTCGTCTGTTATAGGACAACTTAGTTTGAATAAATTTTATTTTGAATTTGAATTTGCTCTACGTTTATTTAAAATTAACAGCCAGACAACTAGCAGTGACTGAGCTTTCCATTAAATGAATCACACACAGTAAACAAATCCTTAACAAAAAAAAAACAACAGGCCTATTCTGGTGGGTGCGGTGATGCAGTGGTGACGCATTCATGTAACATGTAAGGATGGCGCTGCCAATAAGCACCTAAAATCTGTCACAAAGAACCAGCAAAAGTAATGATTATGAATATGTAAAATATAGCAATGAGATATTTTAATTATTAATAAACAAGTGTTTTCTTTGCCAGTGTCGGCTGCAAAGATGAAGTTGACGATGCTGACTCGCGATCTTCGCAGTAGTCAACGCGCCAGAGAAAAATGCACAATTCATACGGATTATCTGCTTATTACATAAGCAGAGAGCAGTCTGTAGTCTTGTTTTCTTACATTTTGAATTGTTCTGTTTAAAAGTAGACATGTCTGTGAGGCAAGGAGGCTACCTTATACGCTGAGTTTCGGTTCATTTATGAGACGAGCTCCAGTTCGCGCGCCAGCGCCTCCGTGTTTATCGTCTGTTATATTTAAGATATTTTAATAACACGGTTTTGGCGGTAATAGAGTTCTAATGACGGTGTTCAACTATAACCGTCGGTCTCACGGTTATATAATAACGGTCACACCCCTAGTTTTAACAAACAATAATAAAAATAAAAAAACCTTTCACAAACATATATTTATTTACATTTGAATACAGTTATTAAAGACCTATGTTAGGGGTGTAACGGTTCACAAAATTCACAGGTCGGTTCAATACGATACACTTGTGTCACGGTTCGGTACGTTTTTGATACAGCAAAAAGAAAGAAAAGCCAGAGAAATTTCCTTGATTTAATTTTTTTAATTAAAACTAACATCATAAAGTATGTGTGTGTGGAATGCTTTATATCAGGCTTGATGTAATTTTACTTGATTTGTGATTTAATAACTATCTTATTTTATTGATTCGAGTATTCAAATTTTCTATGCATCTCTGCTGCAAGCTAAACCACAACAGTGGCGTTTGCATTTATTTATTTTACATGTTTATTTTTTTGCTTTGATTGTAGCTGCTGTCATGAAATGGGACCCAGCTGCAACAGAGGCCCAAATAAAGTCTGCAGCCGATCATCTGAAACATGCCCCCGGGAGAGTCGGGGCGTGCTGCTATAAATGAAGCTTGTGAAGCTTATAGCAGCCACATTTTGTTAATTGATATGTTATACTGTTTTAACAACATTTTATAGATTGTTTAAAGGGAAATTGTGTTCATTTATACCTTTACTGTTCTGGCTTTTAAGTTTTATTGTGTTTATTTATACTTTAATGTTCTGGCTGTTAAGTTTTGGTCCAGCAGAAAAAAATAGTAATAAAATATTTATTTTGAGATTTAAATAGTTGATTTCTTGGAGTGATCAGTTTGGTTTACAGGCAAATGGTAAGCAGTTTATTACAATTATATTGATAAGATATACAAATGCAAGACTTGTATATACACTACACAGTTGCCGTATTCAATTGAGTATTCAATATTATTAATATTCTTTAAAATCTTATTTAGGTCTGTGTGTCTGCAGTTTCATGACACGACAACTATTAACAATGAGTAACTGGGTTTTTCTCAGTGAGAACTAACTCACTGCCACTGTTTTGTACAACTTTTATTCTGGCTGCCTTTAGATGTCTAACAATTACGTCTGTAGCACGTCTTTAATTTACGTCTAAACAATGTCCTGAAAATACATATAAAAAACTTTCATTCTGGCTCCTGTGAGGATGTCTTCTGGATGTCTAACAATTACGTCTGTAGCACGTCTTTAATTTACGTCTATACAATGTCCAGAAAAGACGTATAAAAAACTTTCATTCTGGCTCCTGTGAGGACGTCTTCTGGATGTCTAACAATTACGTCTGTAGCATGTCTTTAATTTACGTCTATACAATGTCCAGAAAAGACGTATAAAAAACTTTCATTCTGGCTCCTGTAAGGACGTCTTCTGGATGTCTAACAATTACGTCTGTAGCACGTCTTTAATTTACGTCTATACAATGTCCAGAAAAGACGTATAAAAAAATTTCATTCTGGCTCCTGTGAGGACGTCTTCTGGATGTCTAACAATTACGTCTGTAGCACGTCTTTAATTTACGTCTACACAATGTCCAGAAAAGACGTATAAAAAACTTTCATTCTGGCTCCTGTGAGGACGTCTTCTGGATGTCTAACAATTACGTCTGTAGCACGTCTTTAATTTACGTCTATACAATGTCCAGAAAAGACGTATAAAAAACTTTCATTCTGGCTCCTGTGAGGACGTCTTCTGGATGTCTAACAATTACGTCTGTAGCACGTCTTTAATTTACGTCTATACAATGTCCAGAAAAGACGTATAAAAAACTTTCATTCTGGCTCCTGTGAGGACGTCTTCTGGATGTCTAACAATTACGTCTTTTAGACGTGTTCTAGACGACTTTTTGCTCGCTGGGTGGCGTCTAAACGAAAGTACATGTTTTAACTCGGTGTTTTTACACCCTAAGGGAATCATTCGGACGGCACCCGCGATTTTACCAAATCGTTGCAACTCTTTGATGATAATGTCGTTAGATACAAAAGGTGGAATATTTGAAATTGTGACTTTAGTTGCTGGAGCGGATAGCGGGGTTACGGGGACATATGCTTCCTTCACCCATATCCCACTGACAGTCAACTGGTTAACTAGCGCCTCGGATTTTAAAAACACAACAACTGCTTTATTCATCCGGGAAGCCGATACGACATTCTCAAACTTTACCTGCTCTCCTATCACCAGCAGCAAATCCTCCACTGTCACGCCAGGCTCCGGCACACACCTGCACCCGTTACGCAGTGACAGTGTTGGCGTTCCTGGCGTGGGAACAGACGCCATACTGGCGTCTCAAAAACGCACACACACTGAGAGAAAAAAACCTTTTCTCTCCTATTCTGTGTAAAAACGAGGGGAAAAGAAAAGAAAAAAGTCCGCAAATGCTCTCAGCAAACACACTCAGCTCCCACACACACTCCCAGCACACCGGAAACGACGAGAGAGAGAGAGAGAGAGAATGAGGGAGACAGAGAGAGAGAGAGAGAGAGAGAGAGAGAGCGAGAGAGAAAGAGAGAGAGAGAGAGCGAGAGAGAGAGAATGAGCGAGAGAGAGAGAGAGAATGAGGGAGACAGAGAGAGAGAGAGAGAGAGCGAGAGAGAGAGAGAGAGCGAGAGAGAAAGAGAGAGAGAGAGAGCGAGAGAGAGAGCGAGAGAGAGAGAATGAGCGAGAGAGAGAGAGAGAGAGAGAGAGAGAGAGAGAGAAAGAGAGAGAGAGAGAATGAGCGAGAGAAAGCGAGAGAGAGAGAGAGAGAAAGAGAGAGAGAGAATGAGCGAGAGAGAGAGAGAAACATAATCTACATTTTCCTAGATTGTCAGAAAAAGATCAAACCCACAAAGTACAAGAACGATCTGAGCCATTCCTAATGTCTTTTAATCTTTAATTCTATTGTAATTATGATTTTATTACATCACTGGCACCTTTTCTTTCTTTTTTACTGGCACACTGCTTTTGTGTTGATGCTTTGCCAATATTAAGGGTATAAAAAGAACGTGTCCCAAAAAACGGGGATTTACATCTGGGGTTCAACATTTTTAACAGATGTTTTATATTACAATAATATCTATATACAGTAGGGGTGTAACGAGACCCTCATGTCACGGTCAGATACATATCACGATACTGAACTCAAAATACGATGATATCACGATACTGAACTCAAAATACGATGATATCACGATACTGAACTCAAAATACGATGATATCACGATACTGAACTCAAAATACGATGATATCACGATACTGAACTCAAAATACGATGATATCACGATACTGAACTCAAAATACGATGATATCACGATACTGAACTCACGATACGATGATATCACGATACTGAACTCAAAATACGATGATATCACGATACTGAACTCAAAATACGATGATATCACGATACTGAACTCACGATACGATGATATCACGATACTGAACTCAAAATACGATGATATCACGATACTGAACTCAAAATACGATGATATCACGATACTGAACTCAAAATACGATGATATCACGATACTGAACTCACGATACGATGATATCACGATACTGAACTCACGATACGATGATATCACGATACTGAACTCACGATACGATGATATCACGATACTGAACTCAAAATACGATGATATCACGATACTGAACTCAAAATACGATATTACGATACTGAACTCAAAATACGATGATATCACGATACTGAACTCAAAATACGATGATATCACGATACTGAACTCAAAATACGATGATATCACGATACTGAACTCACGATACGATGATATCACGATACTGAACTCACGATACGATGATATCACGATACTGAACTCAAAATACGATGATATCACGATACTGAACTCAAAATACGATGATATCACGATACTGAACTCACAATACGATGATATCACGATACTGAACTCAAAATACGATGATATCACGATACTGAACTCACGATACGATGATATCACGATACTGAACTCAAAATACGATGATATCACGATACTGAACTCAAAATACGATGATATCACGATACTGAACTCACGATACGATGATATCACGATACTGAACTCAAAATACGATGATATCACGATACTGAACTCAAAATACGATGATATCACGATACTGAACTCAAAATACGATGATATCACGATACTGAACTCACGATACGATGATATCACGATACTGAACTCAAAATACGATGATATCACGATACTGAACTCACGATACGATGATATCACGATACTGAACTCACGATATGATGATATCACGATACTGAACTCACGATACGATGATATCACGATACTGAACTCAAAATACGATGATATCACGATACTGAACTCACGATACGATGATATCACGATACTGAACTCAAAATACGATGATATCACGATACTGAACTCAAAATACGATGATATCACGATACTGAACTCAAAATACGATATTACGATACTGAACTCAAAATACGATGATATCACGATACTGAACTCAAAATACGATGATATCACGATACTGAACTCAAAATACGATGATATCACGATACTGAACTCACGATACGATGATATCACGATACTGAACTCACGATACGATGATATCACGATACTGAACTCACGATACGATGATATCACGATACTGAACTCAAAATACGATGATATCACGATACTGAACTCACGATACGATGATATCACGATACTGAACTCACGATACGATGATATCACGATACTGAACTCAAAATACGATGATATCACGATACTGAACTCAAGATACGATGATATCACGATACTGAACTCACAATACGATGATATCACGATACTGAACTCAAAATACGATGATATCACGATACTGAACTCGCGATACGATGATATCACGATACTGAACTCAAAATACGATGATATCACGATACTGAACTCAAAATACGATGATATCACGATACTGAACTCACGATACGATGATATCACGATACTGAACTCACGATACGATGATATCACGATACTGAACTCACGATACGATGATATCACGATACTGAACTCACGATACGATGATATCACGATACTGAACTCAAAATACGATGATATCACGATACTGAACTCACGATACGATGATATCACGATACTGAACTCACGATACGATGATATCACGATACTGAACTCACGATACGATGATATCACGATACTGAACTCAAAATACGATGATATCACGATACTGAACTCACGATACGATATTATTGCGATACTGAACTCACGATACGATGATATCACGATACTGAACTCAAAATACGATGATATCACGATACTGAACTCACGATACGATATTATTGCGATACTGAACTCACGATACGATGATATCACGATACTGAACTCAAAATACGATGATATCACGATACTGAACTCACGATACGATGATATCACGATACTGAACTCAAAATACGATGATATCACGATACTGAACTCACGGTACGATATTATTGCGATACTGAACTCACGATACGATGATATCACGATACTGAACTCAAAATACGATGATATCACGATACTGAACTCACGATACGATGATATCACGATACTGAACTCACGATACGATATTATTGCGATACTCCAAGACATATGATAGAAGGTTAACAAGAAATGTACAGTTGATTAAAATGCTAAATTTGAATGAATTCAGACGAATATGTCACTGACTAGATATATTTAAAATAATGTGGGCCACGTTTTACACAAATATTCCCCCATTGCATTATTATACATTATATTCAACATTATATTAGGGCTGTCAAATGATTAATCACGATTAATTGCATCCAAAATAAAAAGTTTGTGTTTACATAATAAATGTGTGTGTAGTGTACTGTGTATAATTATTTTATATATATAAATACATACACATGCTTGTATATATTTAAGAAATATTTGCATGTATACACTATATATAGATTTATATATAATTTATATTATATATAAATATAAATATTTTATATATAAATAACACATTTTTCTTAAATATATAAATGCACGTGTGTGTACTTATATATACAAAATAATTTTACACAGTACAAACACATTTATTATGTAAACACAAACTTTTATTTTGGATAAAATCGTGATTAATCATTTGACAGCCCTAATATATATATATCAGAAGTTTAATGTAGTACTGACATTAAAACATTAAACATTTTTCTCACACAGTCATTTTGGGTGATCTATCCACGATACATATTGTTGCATTTTTGTATTGCGATATATTGTGACCAGATATATTGTTACACCCCTAGCCGATATTATAGAAGCCTATAGATATTAAAGATATTATAGATGAAGTACTTTGATATAAAGCAGCCGCTGCGTCGTGATGGTGCATCAGCCAATGGCAGTGTTCGATTCTTATCAGCTGACTCTATACTAACAGTGTTTATTTTATGATTGTGTACGTGAGCAGAAGACAAAGACAGATCGTGGCATATATATGCATCTATACAGTAGCTCGCCCCTAGACTACTGCGCCTTAACCGTCACCATCCTAATCAGAGTTTACCTGCTTACCTCATTATGAGCCCCGCTTTACACAATGACCTCCAGAGAGAGAGAGAGAGAGAGTGTGTGTGTGTGTGAGAGAGAGAGAGAGAGAGAGAGAGAGAGAGAGTGTGTGTGTGTGTGTGTGTGTGTGAGAGAGAGAGAGAGAGTGTGTGTGTGTGTGAGAGAGAGAGAGAGAGAGAGTGTGTGTGTGTGTGTGTGTGTGTGTGAGAGAGAGAGAGAGAGAGAGAGAGAGAGAGAGTGAGTGTGTGAGAGAGAGAGAGAGAGAGTGAGTATGTGTGTGAGAGAGAGAGAGAGAGAGAGAGAGTGAGTGTGTGTGTGTGTGTGTGTGTGAGAGAGAGAGAGTGTGTGTGTGTGTGTGTGAGAGAGAGAGAGAGAGAGTGTGTGTGTGTGAGAGAGAGAGAGAGAGAGAGAGAGAGAGAGAGTGTGTGAGTGTGTGTGTGTGTGTGAGAGAGAGAGAGAGAGTGTGTGTGTGTGTGTGTGTGTGTGTGTGAGAGAGAGAGAGAGAGAGAGAGAGAGAGAGTGTGAGTGTGTGTGTGTGTGTGTGTGTGAGAGAGAGAGAGAGAGAGAGTGTGTGTGTGTGTGTGTGTGTGTGTGTGTGTGAGAGAGAGAGATTATCCAACATGTCCTCGACAGCATGACTCACGTCCCTGATAGAGACACGGTTCTGTCTCATATCCTGCCATCCTGAACAAAAGACACTTGCATTAATTATTCATAAACACTTAAAATAGCAAATGCCTATTTTAGAACTGCTCTAAAATTAATGCTAGTTTAGTAGAGGACATCTTCAGCATCATGTTTTAGAAATAACTCAGTGTGACGATTCACTTTTGTGCACCTGGTGGTGACCAGTGTTGTTATCGTTAACTAAAATGAAAAATATTAAAAATATTTTTTATTTTGGTAATTGAAATAAAGCTGAAATAAAATATTAATATTAGATGAAAAACGTAAAAAAATAAAAAATAAAAAAACGAAACGAAAATTAGAAATGTTGCTTTGGCAACTAACTGAAATAGTTTAAGTATTACAATTAATAAAACTAAAACTGAAATACGCTATATAGAATTTTTAAATATTTGCTTTGGCAAAAACGAGTTGAATTTGCACATGAGAAAATTACTAAACCTTAAAATACATTTAAAATGAAACAAAAAAAATTTGCTATGGCAACTAACTCAAATAGTTTAAGTACGAAACTTAATAAAACGAACTATATAGAATTATTTTTTTTTAAATAATAAAAATGACGGGTAACACTTTATGTTAGTGTCCTCATTACACATGTAGTTACTGTAGTATTAACTACAAATTAACTAACACTAAACCAAACATAAAGCAAGTACATATCATAAATTATTGTCTTTTAAATAGATCTTATAGTGATTTAAATACACTTTAACACGGACACCTTAAAATAAAGTGCAACCAAATGACAAAAGAACATAACAAAATTACTCAAATGAAAACTATAAAAATACAACAAATAATTATAATATTTTATTTATAATATATAAATATAAATAAGATATAATAATATGTAGATTTATTAATAATATAATTATATAATATATTAATAATATTTTATATTTTTAACGTGACACGCCTTGTGAATGAACAGAAAACATTGAGAAATCTTTAAATGTACAGCATTTTAAAACATTCAGTAAAAAGGAGAAGTAGCAGTAAAACTCCAGGCCCAAATGAGTCAATAGTTGCAAAGTTAATGTGGATCATACAGTCACAGCAAACATTATTCAGACACCAGATATCATTTTTTTATATTTTTTCACTAGTGTGTTCAGGACACTGTAGTTCATTTATGTAAGTAAGAAGAGCAAAATAAAGTAAACTGTGTCATATTATTATACACAAATATTCTTCATACAGTGACTACCAGTAACATTTTTTCATCATGTTTTTGCATGAAGCATTGCTTGGTCACTGGTGGAGCTAAACTGGTATTATCTATTGTGGAGTTAAATTTAACAGATATTCAACATAATTCATGTGTGAGAGTCTAACAGAAGGACGGACAAAACCACTGGAATATCAACTGATTTAATAACTCTTGTCATATATTATTACCATTTTCTAAACTATAGTGAATAAACTGTGATAATGTGAGAAATGTTGAGGCTGTCCGGGTTTGACTGTATATTAAGATCTCTGAGTTCTTGGCTCAGTTTGAGACATTGTACGTTGTTGCAATTTACAGCCAATCCAGAGTGCATCACTGGGATTTACGACGGGATTTGATGCAGACTTCAGTGGCTTACAGGTGAGGGTTCTCCCGGATTGGCCGATGGGTTTGTCTCTCACCTGTGGAGGGGCGAGCGACACAAGGACACACACCAGCGGTCAGAGAGAGAGACGAGAGCGTCAGGTGAGCAGGACATCATGGGCAGCGGCAGCAGCAGCAGCGGGGGGGCCGTCGTGGAGAGCAGGTGAGACACACACCTTCACCTGGACACACACACACACACACACGCACACACACACACACACGCCCGCACGCACATGCAGAGAGTTGTGGAGAGCAGGTGAGACACACACCTTCACCTGGACACACACACACACACACACACACACACACACACACACACACACACACACACACACACGCACGCACGCACATGCAGAGAGTTGTGGAGAGCAGGTGAGACACACACCTTCACCTGGACACACACACACACACACACACACACACGCACACACACACGCACACACACACACACACGCACACACACACGCACACACACACACACACACACACACGCACACACACACGCACACACACGCACACACACACGCACACACACACACACACACACGCACACACACACGCACACACACACACACACACACACACACACGCACACACACACGCACACACACACACACACACACACGCACACACACACGCACACACACACGCACACACACACACACACACACACACACACACGCACGCACGCACATGCAGAGAGTTGTGGAGAGCAGGTGAGACACACACCTTCACCTGGACACACACACACACACACACACACACACACACGCACACACACACGCACACACACACGCACACGCACACACACACGCACACACACACACACACACACACACACGCACACACACACACACACACACGCACACACACACGCACACACACACACACACACACGCACACACACACGCACACACACACACACACACACACACACACACGCACACACACACGCACACACACACACACACACACACGCACACACACACACACACACACGCACGCACACACACACGCCCGCACGTACGCACACACACACACGCACACGCACGCACACACGCACATACACACACACGCACACACACACACGCACACACACACACGCACGCACGCACATGCAGAGAGTCGTGGAGAGAAGGTGAGATACACACCTTCACCTGGACACACACACACACGCACGCACGCACATGCAGAGAGTCGTGGAGAGAAGGTGAGACACACACCTTCACCTGGACACACACACACACACACACACACACACGCAGAGAGTCGTGGAGAGAAGGTGAGATACACACCTTCACCTGGACACACACACACACACACACACACACACGCACATGCAGAGAGTTGTGGAGAGCAGGTGAGACACACACCTTCACCTGGACACACACACACACACACACGCAGAGAGTCGTGGAGAGAAGGTGAGATAAACACACCTTCAACTAGACACACACACACACACACACACACACAGGCCGTTGTGGAGAGCAGGTGAGATACACTCCTTTACCTGGAGACACACACACACACACGCAGAGAGTCGTGGAGAGCAGGTGAGACACACACCTTCACCTGGACACACACACACCCACGCACACACACACACACACACACACACATGCAGAGTCATGGAGAGCAGGAGAGATACACACCTTCAACTAGACACACACACACACACACACACACAGGCCGTTGTGGAGAGCAGGTGAGATACACTCCTTTACCTGGAGACACACACACACACACACACACACACACACACACACACACGTACATGTACATCTCAGAAATAACTACTTTAAAATTTAAACAAATGTCATAACATGTCTTCACTCATTTACACTCTTTTTACAGGTCAAAATAATTTTCTGTGGTAATAATAGCCAGTGTAAATGAGTTCTGCACTTCATGACAGTCGACCACACAGCAGACGCATTGTACATGGAGGTTTAATTAGATCATTTACAAGCAGAAGTTACTACCAGTTCACAGAATCAATTACAGGATGAAAGGAAATGCATATGGTTTTGGGAACATTGGATTATTTGTAGATGTAATATGTAATATTCGTTCCCTCGTTACACTCCAACTCATTTCAGGTTAATGCACAGAATTAAATAGTGCAGATTTGAAAATGCAGATGCAGAAACTTCTGAGTTTATTTGCAGCAGGAAAGACACATATACATGTATTATCTGTCAACTGTTCATTATCTGTCTTTATGCTCACCTTGATGCTGATGTTTCATATGACTGGAATGAATGTCTTTATCTGACCAGACCCTGTGAATATCTGAGCTGAAACAGAGCAGAGATGTTCTCGTTCACATTGGTGATGTACACTAGAGGGCGCTGGTCATTAATGCAGCAGAGCACCAAACAAAATATCATGTTTATATATCATATCATATCATACCTTTTTCTGAGACACAAATACTGTATACCCATATATTCATCACTTCATATTTTTTACATTCCTTTTGTAAATTACACCCCTGTATGTACCAAGATAGTGCCAGTAAGTATAAGGTAATGATTTGGTACTGATGAATTACCATATTTACTGTACGAACCATGTTATCATGGTACCAAAATGCAGTGCTACCATGGTACAAGTACAAAATACACGTTATTACCATGGTGCACGTTAAAAAAACAGGCAATCACCGTGGTACATGGCCAACAAGATGATACAAGTCCAAACAATAAGGTTTTATCATGGTAAATGTCCAAAAAGAAGGGGACTACCATGGTATTCGTGGTATTTGTAATATAAACATGATAATTTCGTTATGATAGTTTGTTTAGTGTTCTGTGATCACAAACGTGATCTATATACGTGACATATAACGGTAAAATCTCCTCAGTGTTTGCTTATTAAAGAGTTAACAGATGAAGGCTGATGCTGGCGTACGTGCGGCTGCGCGAGTCTCAACCATTAGATGGATTAACCGGAAGTGCATTAGTATCGCTCTGTGTACTCTATATATGAACAACCGAATAGATTTATATGGACAATACATCCAATGTATTACTTAAACACGCATTTAACATCCCTGACAAGCAAGTAGTTGGCATTGATTTGTAGTTTAACAACACAACAGCATCCTCTTGTCACGTGATCTCCTCTCGTGCTCGTGCACCGTGTCTTGTCTCGCGCTCTGATTGGATCATTCCACTTCCCTCATTTCGCGTTTCATAATCCGCCATCAGGAAGCTCGGGTTTGTTTACAAAGATCTAAGAGCTTATTTGACTCTTCGTTTTATTAAGGAAATGTCAACAATAGTATAGAGATGTTTGGTCAAAATGTTATGGTCAAATATTGCTGGAAAAAGCAGTTATAGTCAGATTTTTATAGTTTGACGTCATAAGTATCCCTCCGCGCACCGCGTGCCTTTGACGGAAGCAGTCCCGGTAGTCTTGACGGATCACCTTGAGCTCGCGATCGGGAGCGCATCAGTCACGACTCACGGCCGAACATCAGCAAACGCAGGTGAGGGTCTTCACAGCAGCACCTACAACATCATAATACTCATATACTTCTATTCCACATTAGACACTTTATTGTGTACGGCTTTAGGTACGTTTTTCGTCTGTCAAAGTAGCTGCACTGATAAAATAGCACAGCTTCGTTTTTCAGTCAGTACGTAGTACGTAGTTACCCTCTTAGAGGGTTTCAAATCGTTTTTTAGGCTGTTTTTTGTAATGAATCCAGTCAAATTTAGTTTTCTCTCATTCCCACTTATAACCACGTATATTTCACTGCGTTTTCAGCAATTTTATGCTGACTAACCTTCTCTAGACTTTCATTATCGTCTGTAATTTTCATTTCGGCAGTTGAACAATAACCGTCATTCATTTTTGAATGAATTCGAATTCAAATGTTGCGTGGGCGCTCCTCGTGCGGGAGTCTCTGCTGGCGGGGAATGTGACGCAGAGGCGGGACGTGACCCTCAGCGCATCCGCCACACCATGACTAGACCAGAACACACCTGCGTGAACACACATAGAATGATGATAAAGATGAGGATGATGTTTATATTTGATCTCCTGAGAGGCGCTGAACGCTTACGCAGTTTGTTTTCGGTATAAACAGGCCCTATTTTCATGATCAAAGCGTGCACTGCATGCATTAAGTCATTAGTCTTGATTCTGTGTGGTGAATGAATGGCACTGGCACAGAATCACACCCCTGCGGGCATCTGGTGATCTGAAGCGCAGTCCTTGCGTAGGTGCAGTGATGATGGATGGTAATTATGATGCTGCATCGAGGGAGGAAATTGACGTGTTTGTGTTTATCTAGGAATCACTTTTTAAAAGATTTTACATCAGTGGAGTCTGATTCTCTTTGTTCTAGGCGAATTTATATTTCAACTGGCCTGTACTAAAGCTTGTGCATCATTCAGAATTAAATAAGAGAACTCTTTACATTTTCCAAAGCAAGTTTACAGGGTTTTTTTTCTTTGCCTCCTCAATTCTGAGTAAAGAATGTAAATAATAATTATGCGGCATAATTATGTATTTTCTGACCAAACTCAGCTGCTAATATCAAAGCATGCAGTTGAAAATTGCTGTGTAAATGCATTTATGCTACCTATGAGCAATAATATGTGTAAAAACGCTGTATTTGCCAGTTCATAAGCGCTTCTGTGTCACCTTGACCTGACCTGACCCATGTCACCAAATTGGCTCAGTTCCTATATTGCAATGACGTAGTTTGCTGAATTGCAATTTGAGTGTGATTTTAATAAAGAAGAATTATAATGGACCGTTTGGCAAGCCAACATCATAATACATTTTGTTTTATTCATAACATCTGGGCTATTTCAACAACAATGTTTAAAATGCCACCTACAGAATATTTAATTACATTTTCTGTAATAAATAAATACATTTTTATTTTATGAACCAGGATGAAAGAGCTCTTTATTACCCGTGTAGAATTTCTCGGTAAATTTCTCTTCCTGTCATTCCAATACGACTTTGAGTCGAATTGACATGGAGACATGCATAATCCTGATTTGTGCTCAGCCTTGTTGTAACATGCATAACTTGAAATCATGTATGCATTAACAGACAGCAAATTAAGTTTATTATAAACGTTGTTGGCACGTTGTATTCAACATTTACTTAATCAAACTGTTGCACCATTTCAGGGAAGCTGTTTTCAGTTCTGCAGTGAATGTCTCGATGCAATATGGGAATTGTTTCTGTAACGTCCTGTTTAGTTATGTAAGGATTTCAAAAGCTTCCACTAAACCAGCAGAACAGACTGAATACCAGTAAAAGACACCCACCGCTCTGCAGCGACACAAACCTGCCCTTCACAGACCGTCCCAATGCACCGTTATCAATCATATTTCTGAATCAAGTCAAGTCACCTTCATTTATACAGCGCTTTTAACTATATTGCTTGTTTCAAAGCAGGTTCACAGTGATAATAGGAAATTAAAGTAACAGAGATTGTTTTGGCTTTACGGCAGCTCTAGAATAAAGTTATTGTCCCGATAAAGCACGTTTTTGATTGATTCACTTCCAATGCAAAGATTATTAGTTAATAACTTGTGGGCTGCTTACACAACACCCTTTTAACTGAAAACTTCTAGCTGTTCATTTGCACGACAACAGTGTTTGATGGCTCGAGAATGCAAACTTTGAAATGGGTTACAAGGTGCAAGTTTTGAAAAATGTTGAAAAGCATTATCTTTCAAAAACGTGAATCTGTGAAAACGGTGACGGCGTGCACGTGTATGACGTGTTTAGTCTTTAGGTATGGGCGTTTGAATTATGTGCGCATGCGCCTAGTCTTTCTTTACAAGTTACTTGTCTGGGCTGCATAATACTTTTTAGTGACCACAAACCAGCAGAAGAGACTGAATACCAGTAAAAGACACCCACAGCTCTGCAGTGACACACGTCCAAATGCAGTTATTAGTCATATTTCTGAATCATAAAATGAAGAGAACAGTCTCACCTCAGTCCCTGCTGCAGTAAAAGCACCTTTTTTTTCTTCATGCAAATGTGAACTAGAGTAGATATGAATCCTGCTGACTTCTACACACACACACACACACACCACTGCAAGCTTGTTGCGTTTCATACTGGTACAATCCCAGCTAGTCCAGAGTCCTTATGGTATCCCGTTCTTATTTTAGCCCAGTGTTTGTAATGTGATCTACAGTAACTGAGGTGGGCTTGAATGCCCGCAGTGGCCCGGTCCACATCTAAAACGGCGTGTGTGTGTGTGTGTATTGACTCATGTGGGCCTGGAGTCTTAGCAAAGGCCTGCGCGTGCAGGACAGTAAGTGCGTGTGTGGCTTGCGTGTTTTATCCTCTCTTAACAAGGGAAGAGGATTTAGTGCTCAGACTCCTCAGCAGTGCAATGCATGCTACTTCATTGTGGCCGGCGTCCCGTTCTGCAGCGCTGTGTTTGGGGAGAGAAGGTCACACACACTGGGGTTCCTCTGCAAGGTCCTGACAGACACACGGGGCCTTGTTTCCCAGAGCCGAAGGGCCTACAGGTGGGTTTAGGTGCTGCTGTTTCTGGTTAGTGAATAGTTATATTTTTTATATATAGTCATTAAAGTCCCCCTGTGGTGAAATTCAAGCTTTTAAATGTTTATTTTGTCTATGTCTATGTGGTGTTTTTAATGTGCTGTAAGACACACATGTGTAAATTCATAAGTCGACAGCATTGCTGAGTATTTTCTGCTTAAAACTGCAGTGCACCAAAGACAGTCTCAAAAACACAGTTTGGTGTTTCTGACGTCACAAACGACCTTGTAACCAATCAGATCAACGTGTGATCGTCAACAAGTGGATCTCTGAGCTGAGTGAGTGAGTGGAGGCGGGGCTCATTTGCATATTCATAGAACCACGTATACTAAATGAGGCAAGGGTGTCGAGTTACATTCAAGATATTTTAAGGCATGATGATTTTTTTTCGCCAAGGAAATAAACTTTTATATGTAATTTGTTTTTTAGGGTTAAAATGATTGCCTACAAGGGGACTTTAGCGATCAGTGTGACTGACTGAGTGTGTGTGTGTCTGTGTTTGGATGCAGGCGGATTAATACATGCTCTAAAGTTAGATGGCATCAGTGCTGTGACGGATGTTGTTATGATGACGAGTTCAAACACAGACATGAGCTGATGCACCTGTGGATCTGTAGATTTAGGACTGGGACAATGTGATGTGCTGGTGGTTACCTGCGCCAAACATTCAGAACACTTGTGTAAAGCAATACTATAGGTAGTAGTCTAGGCTGTGTGATTGTTTATCATTGCAAAATGTAAGCTATATCGCACAGCTCTGTGTATAATGAAATGCGCTATACAAATAAATTTGTCTGGACTCACCATGGTGATGATGTGTAGGGGTGTCACGATTCTCCAAATCCTCGATTCGATTACATTTTCGATTCTAAGGTCACGGTTCGATTCGATTCTCGTTTTTTTTTTTTTTTTTTAAAGCACAGTTTGCTATGCCATTTTTAGACTTTTATGAAATATAATATATGACCTTTGTTCGCAATGTACCACACTACATTGTCAAATTTAAAACATTTATTAACAAAATAATAATGTCACAATAACTTATATCTTCAGTCAATTAGAAACTTAAGCTAAATAACCTGCCATGTAGTTTCTCTTTTGTAACTGCAGTCTTATTCAGATGACATTCAAGTTCACAACAAAACAAACACGGTTTAACAGATACATCTATGTTTTCCTTGCTTTACCTCGGTCTTAAAGTAAAAACATGACTGTGAAAAATACTATTTAATGTAGTATTTAATTAAATGCATTTATGATGAATAACATTTTCATGTCAAATTATGTTCATTTTGAGCACGAACTGTGCGCTGTCACTTTAACTGCGCGTGCAGCAGAAATAGACTCGGTGCGGAAATGAACAACACTCGACTCATTCGTGGAGGTGGAGAATCTAGTTATTTGTGCCGTGCAAGATTTATTGTATAAAGATTCATACTGTTCTGAGTCTGAGTCTGCTGTTTTTGTCAATTTAAAGTTTTAATTTAAAAAGTGGAAGAATATGGTACACGCACATACAGTAGCAGAGCTTGCAAACTGTGACTTTTTTGAAGCGCAAACTTTGAACGCGAATGTGAAAGTTGTCAACATAACTCACTGGAAATCACAAATACTCCAACTGTCCCACACCGGCGACTTCAGTGAAAGAGGAGGGGTTCAAGTCCTGTCGATGGGTCTCCTGCGTCTGCAGTTGCCATGCTATCTTTTGACTGGCTGTATATAGGCTGTATACTATAGCTAGGTAGAGGACTCGGACTCGCAGCACTTCAACACGCGTGTTTTTTCCCGCTTTGCAAACCGACTGGACGTGACATGGGGGCGTGGCAGTATCGACGATTCCATTTTTGAATTCGATATTCGAGATTGTGAATTAATTTCGATCGATTTCGATTTAAAATCGAAATCGTGACACCCTTAAAGGCCATGTTGCAGGTTAGAGTACACAGTGAGCCAATGTATAGAAAATAATGATTTAAACTAGATTTAAATATAAACATATACTTATAAAATGCTATTTAGGCTTCTAGAGTCATTTTTGTGTGAAAATTTTAGTTCCGCATTTGAAAACCGCCAAGCCGGAAGTGACGTAACGGCCGGGAGCGCGGTCTTAAAGTAAACAATAGGAAAGCAATGATTATTATCATGTATCGGGCAATAACAAAGCTAGTAGACCTTTAACTGCATGTGTTGTGTATGTAAGTCATTAGGAGACAGTTTCCAGAGGAAGAGGGACTTTATATTTAAAGGTTTTGAATAAATGAATACAAAACTAATCACAATCACAGCTGTCTAACTGTATAAAAACGTCATATGTAAACAGCCAACACAAACATTAAAGTGGTTTTGTACAGATTGAAAATGAATTATAGAACATAATATATTATATTTAACGTTATAATAATAATAATAATAACATATTATTATGATATACTATATCATAAGTTTCGGCTGCAGACTAATAACAAACACATAAATGCATTACATTACAAGTTTATGTAGGATATGTTCATGAATTAAATTAAGACAAGGCACATTTTGTAAAACAGATGTACAATAAGTGATCTCTGACGGATCCGTGCGCGTCATGTTTCCCACCGCTGGCCGAACCACATGTTGATGGACCGGCAGACCCGATGAAGGAGCTGTCTGTGTGTGTGTGTGTGTGTGCGTGCACCGAAGGAGGCTCACTAGGTTCTTGCTTCGGCATCCCATGTTGAACTCCATCATATCGCCTGGATTATCATCCGGTCTAAAGTGAACGCTACACACGACCGCGTGTTTCGGAGCAGATGCAGAAGTGAAGTCCGTCTCTTCACCTGCACAAAACGCACCGTCCTTTTTTTGTTCGAAAATCTGTGGAGTCGATGTCCTGACAGGCCATAATTCACAATAATCACCACGACGATAATTAATTGAAATACAACAACCACAGAAAACACACTGAATCCCAGCGCACTCTCCATTGAGTAAACGCAGAGGCAGGCGAACGACTACCGGCCGTGACGTAATATGACGCGATGCTGAAAAAAAGCGGTTTTTCAACACGGTCAAGGAAACTGTTACGTTTTCTACTAAATTTATGCCCTTATGTCTCGCAAAACAATTTTAAATCCTGCATTAACTTTTCATATGATATTTTCATACATGGTTATATTATTACAATTTTTTTTTTAAAAAACCTGCAACATGGGCTTTAATGATGTGGGTGGTTGCCAGGGCGTTGCTATGTGGTTGCAAGGCCTACATGGATCTCTAAATAAGTTTAGTTTCTTTTGCATTTTTATTTATATTTTTATATATAGATATACATTTATTTATGTCGGTTATGCGGTATTTGATGGTGCAATTCCAAACGCTAACATGTTTAGCACACCTTCTTAAGCCTCATGATTTGAGGTATTTTATATACAGTTCTGTTTATATTTTCAGTTTGTTCAGAACTCAAAAGAAAATTTTGTGGAGGAAATTGTTCCTGTTCATTGGGGTTTGAGACAGGCTGTGTTTTCATAGCTGGGATTTTTGGAGATAAAGCAGGGAATGTGGCTATTAAACAGGCCTATAAAAACAAGATTTTCATTGACATTCTAACACTGACCTTCAGTGTCCTGGTGTCCATCAGATGCTAAGGCTATTGTCTGATGAGCCACATAGCATGATAGAAATCAATACAATGACGACAGATATATGCCAAGTAGCATTACCATCTTATAAGTTACACCAGTGGTTCTCAACCGGTGGGGCGCCGACACTCTCCCGGGGGGGCGCGAGTAGGCTACAGGATGGGAGGGGGGAAAAAATTTGCTTTTTTTATTTTTTATCACTAAACTACTGTCATAAAAGTTAAAGTTTTGTATATACGTTACTCCTGAATAAAAATTAAAATGTGTTTGGACTGATTTAAAAAAAAAGTTTTGAACAAATTTGATTGGTTTGTCGATAGTGAGCGCAAATGCAGGTGTTAAGCGTTTTTATTAAGCGAGTCATTGAGTCGTTCATTCAAACAATTCGTTCAAACGGCCGATTCATCAAGAATGAGACAGATGTTTGTGAATGGGTCATTGAATCTTTGACTCAACCGATTCGTTCAAAACACTGAATCATTCAAAACACGATTGAGTGTTGCTGTGAGATGCGCTATGCTGTCTTTGTTTGGATTCATCGGATCTATTTTCGCAGCTAAAATATACCAAAACAGTCATTATTTCGTCTAAAATGTAAGTGACTTAATATTATTAACTTGCTTGTTGAACTGTGATATGAAATCGGTGTCACATTTTCAATCGTGAGGTGATGGTAAATTAAGTGATGGTCAATTGTCAGCTCTTGGTCGTCAGGTCGTGTGATGTATGTTCCTGACGTGTATTCATTTAACTGCAGTATGTCAATTTAGTTTATTTGTGTGTGCTGCGCTCATAGAGTTTAGAAAACGGCACTCATTTGTTTGATTTCTCCTCGAAGCTGCGCAAGCCTCCTGAGTCCGAAACTGTCGTATTCGTTTTTCCATATTCGTCATTTGGTGGCTCTCAATTGTCAAAACTCCTCAAAATATTTCCTACGGATGCCAAAAATGCAGAAAATCGAACCATCCGCATTTATTTTTATGACGGACGCAGGGCTCGACAGGCTTGTCCGGGACAAGTGGATTTTTTTTGTAGGACAAGTGGAAGAGAAAATTAGTTGTCCCCCACTGACTGGACAAGTTAAAATTCAAACAAAATAAAATGCCATGTTACTTCACGCTATGTGCCACTCATTACGTCTATTTTACAGATTTAATTTTACCGATTTGAAACGCACACATTTTTCGCGCTGCCTGTGAATGTCCTGAATGTGACTCACAGAAAGAAAAAAGACAGAAAGGGCACGGGAGGGGGCCAACTGCAATGAACCAGCTTTGGGGGGGTCCAGCTTGCAAAAGGTTGAGAACCCCTGAGTTACACAAACCACAATTTGCATAACTTCCTGTAGTATCAGGAAATGGATTACACCCCCCCCCCCCCCCCCCCCTCCCCCCTCACTGTGTGTGTGTGTGTGTGTGTGTGTGTGTGTGTGTGTGTTGCGCTACACAAGGACCTGTATTTTCCACCCTGCCTGTCTTAGTCATCACATTACTACGTGATGAAGTGTGTGTGATGTGTATTTCCTCACGTACAACAGCCCACCATGACATCATCGGAGTGGAATGCGGTGTGGTTTTATTTTATTAGCAAGCAAGTCCTCGCCATGCCCATCCTGGTGCCATACCTTGCACATTTGACTAGAACAAGCTCACATGAGACTTCTTAATGCATAATCTGTGCAAACAGTCAGCTTTCTGCATTATGCATCTAATTTGATTTAGAATTCATAATTCTAAATGTAATTGGCTGGATGTCACGTGCACATGTGACTTTTTGCTCTTCAGGGTGTGTGAGGTGGCTTACCTCAGTTTCAGATTGAGCTTTAGTAACATACGCAATCTCCGCATTAAGATAAAGAATCCAGGTCAGCTCAAGCACACAAAGATCAGCTCCGTGTGTGTGTGTGTGGATTGTACATTTCCTGAAGAAAATGTGAAGTGGTGCTTGCAGTGGCAAAACTCGCCACTCAGTTGCTTGGGTGTGGTACATGATTGCATACGAGCCAACAAACATGTCTGTACGATGTTCTGGTGCTGAGATATGGCTTATTCATGTTGTTCAGGTGGTTGCTAGGGTGTCCTGAGTGGTTGCTAGGTGGTTGCGAGGGTTTTATGGGTGGTTGCTAGGCGGTTGCTAGGGTGTTTTGGATGGTTGTTATGGTGTTGCTAGATGGTTGCTATGTTATTCTGGGTGGTTGATGGGGTGTTGCTAGGTGGTTGCTAAGGTATTCTGGATGGTTGCTAGGGCGTTGCTAGGGTGTTCTGGGTGGTTGCTGTTGTGTTGCTAGGTGGTTGCTAGGGTATTCTGGGTGGTTGCTAGGGTTCTCTGGGTGGTTGCTAGGCAGTTGCTAGGGTGTTCTAGGTGGTTGCTATGGTGTTGCTAGGCAGTTAACTATAGATATTAATTAAACCATGTAAATATTCGGTTTGTCTTAACCTGAGATTTTTAATTTGAACATATAGAAGTTATTTCCACACTGGGTTGGATTGCCTCGATTTCACCCCAGGTCTCTTGTGTCTTCCCATTGTATTTACTTGCAAATACCATTATTATTGAGTCTGCATGGAATGTAACTTTGATGCAGTTCGCTCAGGGTTCCAAACTGCGACCAAAATGGTCGCATATGCGACCTTTTTTTGAGAATGTGCAAGTTAAAATTTTATGTGGTCGCATTTGTGCGAGTGCATGGTAGGGCTGTCAACGAATATTCTAAATTCGAATATATATTCGAATAGTTTAAAAAAACAGAAATTCGAAGGTGAAAATTAATATTCGAATCATGTGGAAAAACATGCCCGCGGTAGCAGAGGCGCGGCTGTCTGCTTTGCTAGTGGCAAAATTCTGAAGCTTAAAATGTAAAACGCATTTTCCAGCTGCACAGATAGCACAGTGACTGTCTGGCTCACTCATTGGCTGTGCTGCGGCAACTGCACATCCAATGGCGCGGGCGCCTCGAACGTGTGCGCCAATGAGCTAGCATTACATCATACAGAGCCCGCCAAGGGGGCGTGGCCAGACGTCCCCGAAATAGCCATAGTAGCAGCAGTTTACCACAGCACGAGCTGCGCCTCGGAGAGTTCAATGTCGGTTCTATACTGTAAAACTTCAATTAATGTTAATAATATTTGTTTCAATCACTGAATTAAGCCTGCTATATTTAGGACAAGAGTCGCGACCTTAAATTGCTTGCACGAAACTCTTCATCAGCACTCAACATGTGTGTATTGTTGTTCATTTAAACCGTTATGCGCAGAGAGCGTGAGGGCGAGAGCGAGAGAGAGCGCCTGCGAGTGCGAGCGAGAGTAAGGTCTGCGGTCTTGGCCATTAGTTGATTTACTTGTTTTTGTGTAAGTTAATACGTTGTCAAATATGTTTAAACTTAAATAAGCTACCTATACAAGTAGTTGTGTCTCTTTGTATTAATTTGTCCTGTTATTGACGTAATGCGCGTCATTGACAAAATGCGCAAACAGATATTCGAATAGTTCGAATATATGTGGTTTTTTTAGAGGGAATATTCGAACGTCATTTTTGAGCAATTTTGACAGCCCTAGTGCATGGTCATGTACTACTCAGTTAAATTCATGCATGCGCAACAGAACGCCGTTGTATCAGCAGCTGCTGCAGTCCGTAACTTATGTTCAAAATGAACGAGTACATCATGAATCCATTTTCCAAACCGTGTTTTTGACTTATCCTGAATCACTACGGTACGCCTATAATAAGTGTTTATATTCGGACTATTTTATCCCGGGGTCGGCTCGGCTGCGGAGTTGCCCAGTGACTGCGTGACTCGCCATAGACATTAACGGAGAGAAGTAGCTAGTAGGATTGTAAAATGTTTCGATGTGATTGATAATTTAAATTAAATTAATTATTTAATAATCAAATATAACGACTAATAGAAAGTGTCACCAACGCCACCTCAGATGCGCTTGTCAGAATGTGTGACTGTTGTGGTCATGCTCTTCCTGGAACAACGCACTGAATAACGGCAACTAAACCCAATGAATTCACAATGATTTAATAAAATAGTGTTCTCATGTTATGTAATATGACAGTCCCAAATTAATCATCGTTATTATTAGTCGTGCATTGCTGCTTGAGCGGCGCACGCTGAATGAATAACCGTTGAGCACTTTGCTAGCGTGTTATTTAACTCAAAGAAACGCATCCTATATGAGATTAATCAGACAAAATAAACATAATATTACAAATCATATCTGCACAAAATGACGTGAATGCACAAGTGAACTTGAACTAATCGGAACTAATACGTGCCATGACTCATGTTGTGGACGCGATCTTCCTGGAACAACGCGACACGGCAAAACCCAAATAATTCACAATGCTTTATTACAATATTGTTCTATTTATAATGTTACGTAATATGACAGTCCCAATAGTCATTATTAGTCGTGCATTGCCGTTTGAGCTGCGCGTGCTAAAGATCACGCTTTAGCGTAAAAAAAAAAAAGTGCGACCAAATCATGTGTTGGTGCGACCAACTGAGAAAGTTGGTAGCACCAGTGCAACCAGTGGAAAAGTTAGTCTGGAGCCCTGAGTTCGCTGGTGCACATGTATGTTCAGAAAACAAACCTGAAACCGTCTGCTTACCAGCCTTAAACCAAAGATTAGACCACTTGAATGGAGTGCCCGTATGCTGTGAATGTGAAGGTCATGTTCTACTGCTTTGACCATTAGATGTGGGTGATATTGAGAGACCTAAAAGCAGGGTTTGTCAAATCCAGACCTAATCAAACACACTTGAACAGGCTAATTAAAGTCTTCAGAGTTATAGATTACAGGTAGGTGTTTGATCAGGGTTTGAGCTAAACTCTGCAGGATTTGAGGAACCCTGACCTAAAGGAATGCGTTAGAAACACTATGAACATATACAGCTAATACCACACCTCTATACTGTCTACACACACAGACACACAGTCAGACGGAGAGAGAGAGGTGGGGATTACAGAGGAGTGTGAGGGCAACTATTTAGCTGACTTTGTGACAATAAATTCTCAGCAAAATGCATTTGACTTTTATGGCTTTAGTTGCTGTCACTGTTTATGCTGTTGAGTTTAAATCAGGGTTAATCACTACAGTCTGATCTTCATGATGCACTCTTGTTTTAAATAACTTCTTGTCTCTATTCTAGCTCTTCAGTCCATCATGAGAATGAGACTTGAGTCTTAAACACAGACACACCGGACATCTGATTAGTCAGTTCATCATGTGGATGTCATTTCATTGGTCTCTCTCTCCCCCTCTCTCTCTCTCTCTCTCTCTCTCTCTCTCTCTGTAGGATATTATCCGTATCTTCCACGATGCCCCACACTAAAGCTCAAGATATGGGTTCTGCCTTCATCCAGACGCAGCAGCTCAATGCTGCCATGGCTGACACCTTCCTGGAGCACTTGTGTTTGCTGGACATCGACTCTGAGCCCACCATCGCCCGCAACACTGGAATCATCTGCACCATCGGTCAGTGGATGCTCAGACACATACACACACTAGGGCTTTCCAGATTCCTCGATTAAAGTCGAGTACTCGATTTAAAAAAAAATCCTCGATTGCAATTTACTTGTCGAATAACCGGCAAAATACCTGGAAGTGGCGCTTTTCACAGACGAGAATCCATGAACCGCGTTATTACACAGTTTTCTAAGGCTACGTGATATATATATATATATATATAAAACCATTTACAATCATAATATAGCATAGTGCTATTTTGAAATCACAAAGGCTGTGATTCAGTTAAATAATTATATGCACAGTTTTTTCCCCACAGAGAAGCACAACGCTTTATTTACATCTGTGTAGATTACGTATTAAAAGTACCTCAGCTCCGTTCACAGTAAACGCTGCTCCACACAAACTCAGTCTCTGCATGTGCTGTTTGTTTAGGTTTCCAATAACGTGCATTTGGGAATGCAAAAAACGGCAGTGTTTGATAGTTGCACCGTTATCATTTATATGCGTGGAGCACGTCTCTGGTTTCTCAAACTCCCGTCTGCATGCTGTGAGTCTGGGTTGCTTATAATGTTCATCTGGGAATGCAGTGTGCGCCATTTTACAAGATTTGAAAGATTCACAACATTACCACAATTTTTTTTATCCGATTAATCGATGGAATAATCGGAAGAATACTCGATTACTAAAATAATCGATGGCTGCAGCCCTACTTCACAGCAGATTCAACTCCGATTTCCTTTTGTAAGAAAGCAAACTGACTTGGATTGTTTTCATGCAATGAAACAGACATAGGATGTAAAAAATAAATAAATAAAAAACGCATATTAAGTGATGTTTAAAATAGCCTAAGTCCAGAGGAAGCAGGAATTGATAATGCATTGTGTCATGTGACCACAGGACCGGCCTCTCGCTCTGTGGACATGCTGAAGGAGATGATCAAGTCTGGCATGAACATTGCTCGCATGAACTTCTCTCATGGCTCACATGAGGTACATACCATTATTTACACTCTCTTGTGCTTGTCTTTCTCCTTTTTTTCTCTCTCTAATTCTATTTATATATGTCCAACATCAGTTGTGCAGTCAATGGATGCAAGCCATTCTCTACCAGAAATTATACTAAATGCCTATGTAGTTCACAGCTTAAAAAATGTACAGGGTCAAAGGCCACAGAGAAAGTGTGTGTGTGTGTGTGTAACCTAATCTACCTTGAGCCTATTATAAATAGTTTATCTGTTCCTTCCCAGCAGAAAGCTTATCATGTCTCAATAGCATTCTCTTCCACACTAATAGTTCATGCTGGAGCCGCTGGCTATGAGAAGAGCTTTGCAATGTCTTTTGTAGTTTTGCAAGCTTAGGAAATCACATTTCAAGTAAAATTCATCTCAGATTTCTGAATAATAGTCACAAGTGTGTCATGAATTGAATGAATTCTTTGAATTTTCTTAAGCAGTCCTATCCAGTTTTGGCCTGTTTGGAGCCAGACCTTTCCAGAAAGGTTATTTCAGGTTAATATCCTGAGCCAATCATTATTCCAAAAACTAAAGATACAAGGTTAAACGAAAAAAAACATGTGAAGTTAGCACCAGGAAAGGAAGTGCACGTTTAACAATCACTGTTCTCATTTTATGAACATAGACATTTTGCCCCTCATATATTGCTGTGTGGTTTAGCTAATGGTGGGCTTTGGGTTAAACAAATTCTGCCATATTATACAAACATTTCACACTCTTAAACAAACAGCTTGTGTCCACACCAGATGCCTATGGGTGGCCTGTTTGCCCACCAGAATGAATGACCTTGAGTGTGTGTAGAGGTTGAGCTGTCGGTGTACAGGAGCTACTGAAGTGAAAGTGACTAGATTAAGTGATTAGTACTACAGCTGTATGACACATGTAACGTCATGGATCAAAGGTGCTTGTCTAACCTGGTTTATTAAAGCGTGATCAGTAGGTCAAACTCTAACAGGTGAACTTTGAATCATGTCGTATCACGCATTACATGCACATAAGCACGTCTAATCGTTTGTGCACAGCACGAGTATATGTGTGACCCAGTTTTGCTCGTCTAGACACACGCCTTGACCGTTGCGTGTGTGTGAGCGTGTTCAAATAGAAGGTTGTAATGACGTAACCTGCGCTGTTAGATAATTATCATATTGCTGTGAGACATTCAAGTGCACTTCTGTAAATGCATCTATGTATCGTGGATAGTGACTATGTATAGTTCATCCAAAATAAAAATTACTGTGTGAGAAAAAAATTAAAGTTTACAGAGTTTTCGTTAAACTACTATATATAATGTATAATAATGCAATGGGGGTATATTTGTGGGTCCTGACAATGCCAAGTGTCTTAACAGCATTTTAACCAACAGGACTTTCTTTTTTTTTTTTTGGTAACCTTTTATCATATGTCTTTGCTGTATCGCAATAATATCGTATCATGAGTTCAGTATACTGATATGTATCTAATCGTGACATGTGGATATCGTTACACCCCCTAGCTGTTACACAAAGAACATCTCCATTAGAGACATTTATGATGTGTTTGGAGTAGTTTCTCAACATTCAGTGTTTCTTTGTTTTGTTAAGCACAGTGTTGATTTCTTCTCTATTTCAGTATCATGGAGAAACTATTAAAAATGTACGTGAAGCTTGTGCCAGTTTCGAGCCGGGCAGCATCCACTACAGGCCAGTGGGCATCGCCCTGGACACCAAGGGGCCAGAAATCCGAACCGGGCTCATTAAAGGGGTGAGTTTACTCATTTCAGTTCAACGCAAGGTGATACAAAGATGTCCCACTGTTACTGCGGCTGGTCAAGATCAGTGTATACTACTGAATTAGCTGTTATAAGTGCATATATTAAGAGAGATGGTTATAAAACACCATATAGGTCCACAGAAATTTTAAAACTACACCATTCAGTATTTAAAACCATAAGAAGTTTCCCTTAGCAATTTGTTTTAATATTGCCAATATGCATCTCTGTTCCAGAGTGGCACGGCTGAGGTTGAGCTGAAGAAGGGAAATTCGATCAAAGTGACCTTAGATGATTCTTTCATGGAGAACTGTGATGAGGATAACCTCTGGCTGGACTACAAGAACATCACCAAGGTGGTGGAAGTGGGCAGTAAGGTCTATATTGATGATGGACTCATTTCTCTCCAGGTCATGGAAATTGGTGAGTTATAGATTTGTGGCATTATTATTTTTATTGAAAACATGGTAATCAAAGGAATTGATAAGTCTTTTATTTCACCCACTTTGCTGTTGCTAAAGTTTTAGTATCAAGTTAATAAGTCTGTGGTTTAACGCGTGTCGCCTCTAGTGTAGACAGTGGAAGGGTTTTATGAATAATCTCTCTTGTCTCTGTCTCTCTCAGGCTCTGACTATCTGATATGTGAAATTGAGAATGGAGGAACTCTGGGTAGTAAGAAGGGTGTCAATCTGCCGGGGGCCGCAGTCGACCTTCCAGCCGTTTCAGACAAAGACATCAAGGACCTGCTGTTCGGTGTTCAGATGGGGGTCGACATGGTCTTTGCCTCCTTCATTCGCAAGGCAGCGGATGTGCATGAGGTTCGTAAGGTGCTCGGAGAGAAGGGCAAGAACATCAAGATCATCAGCAAGCTGGAGAACCACGAGGGTGTGCGCAAGTGAGTGGGACTAGCGGTACTAGATGTTATATGTTCAATGCACATATTTTAGTATAGTGCTTTTCACACATGTCGTTTCAAAGCAGCTTTACAGAAAATGCAATTCCATATTAGTCTATTACAATTTAGAGTGATGTTATCAGAGGTAACTGTTATGTATTTCAGAAATGTACATATACAAAATCACAGTTAGCTAAAAATGTATTAATGAAACAATGAGCTCATGAGAAACAATGAGCTCATTGTAGTGATGAATTTTTCTTTTCACATGTTTCAATATGTGATTGAAAAATGATTTGGATTTGAATATCTCCTTTATTTTCCAGGTTTGATGAGATCATGGAGGCCAGTGATGGCATCATGGTCGCTCGTGGTGACCTGGGGATTGAAATCCCCACGGAAAAGGTGTTCCTGGCCCAGAAGATGATGATTGGTCGCTGCAACAAGGCAGGAAAGCCGATCATCTGTGCCACACAGGTCAGCTAAGCTCCATGTATTTTCTAGAAAATATATCTAAAATTTAAATTGTTCCAGAGGCAGAATTTTTCACATTGTTTATTTATAGAATCAATAACTCTTTTGTGATATTTAAATAGGCTCAATATTATCAATATTTTCTTACAACGATGACGTGTACATCTGTAAAACAAGATCTAAATATCTAATAGGGGTGTAACGATACCCTCATGTCACGATTCGATACATATCACGATACTGAACTCAAAATACGATGATATTGCGATACTCCCAAGACATATGGTTAAAGGATAACAAAAAATGTACAGTTGGTTAAAATGCTAAATTTGGTTTTACATTGTTGTTGTAAATAAATAGGCTTGGACCCAATTCACAGGACAATAGAGACACCAGAATAACAATATTCATGATTCTGAAGCTGAAAATACAGAATTAATTTAGAAGTACATGCTTGCACACTGTCAGCATTTGGCATTATCAGGACCCACAAATATTCCCCAATTACATTATTATACAATATATATAGCAGTTTAATGTAGTACTGACAATAAACCTCTGTAAACTTGATTTTCTTTCCCTCACACAGTAATTTTCATTTTGGGTGAACTATACATTGTATTGTGACACAATATATTGTAATATCGAACCATTACTACTGGCACTGTATATTCAAGCCCACTCAAGTGTCATGTGTTTCTAGATGTTGGAGAGCATGATCAAGAAGCCTCGTCCCACGCGTGCCGAGGGCAGTGATGTGGCCAACGCTGTTCTGGATGGTGCCGACTGCATCATGCTGAGCGGAGAGACTGCGAAGGGAGACTATCCTCTGGAGGCCGTACGCACCCAGCACATGGTGAGAGCGCCCCCTACTGACATGCACATTAACACTGTTAGACCGCCAAACGGTTCACTACCCGACTCGTACATTTTATTAATGCATAACTGTCTCATCTAAAAATACTAATTGAAAGGAATTTTACGGGTTAAATACAAATTATGGACGGCATTTTGTGGCATGCTGTCGATCACCAAACAAAAATAATTTTCTCTTGTCTCTGTTTGTAAAAACAACGGGGATTGTTTACAATAATACACTTACAGTGGAGGTCTGTGGGTCATTTAAAAGCAGAAATGAGAAGCTTGTTTTTTTTGTTTTTAAATAAAATAACTTTATTCCATAATTCTGTTGCAAATTGTTATATGAACTGTCAAAAATTGTGTTTTGGTATTTGTCTCTACAAAGCGGATGTCACTCATTTACTTGCATTTGATTTAATCACCTAGAAATAATGTAGAATCTGAAATAATTTATATAATATTTTGAAAATGTAGGTCTCAATGTAATTTAGAACCTGGGAAAAATATATTTTTAATGTACTCTAAAAAATGTAGACCCCACTGTATGTTGTTTTTAACCCATAATATTTCTTGAATATCACAACATCCTTCATTACTTTCATTCTCTCATACGCATGTGTTTTGCCTTCACTTGCTAGTGTTTGTCTCAGTTCTCAGGGTCAGTTACAGCCTTCTTACAAGACACTTTTTTCCGTCTGCCAGTTCTTGATGAGCTTGTTAACAGTTGTGCATTGTGCTCAAGGTTTGCATGTTTGAGTTGGCAGTCACATGTTTGCCCAGTCATCACAGATATGGCCTTAATCTGCTGGTGATAATTTCCAACTTCAGGAGTTAAGTCGCTTGTCTCTAACAAACCTTTAAACGTATGTTTTCTTGACGCTGGTTTGTTCTTTTGGGAATGAGTTCAAAGCTTTCTGAAAATCAGCATGAATTCCTGTCATGTGCTCAACCTTTCTTCCTCATTTTGACTTGCATGTTGAAGTCATGTGATCTTCAACAAATCTAGTAGCCACTTTATTTTGCATGATTTCTTCAACTCTATCATCACAAATCCGTTACAACCTTACACTTTATATGTCCACATGTCAAATAATATTCATGATTTAATGGTGGTGGTTTTCACTGTAATTAATGTTAATTTGCATTTAATAATTTTCTGAGAGAGAGTGTGGATGTTCTAATATTCATTTTGTTTTTTGTACTAACCTTTTCTTCTGAACTAACACCTGCATTAATTTCCCTTCCTTGTCTCTTCTTTTTCCTCACTCAATTCATTTTGATCTTCTTACTCTCTCCTCTCCTCTGTTCTCCACCCCTTGTCTCATGTGTGTGTGTGTGCGTGTCTCTCTCTCTCTCTGCTGTGTTCTGTCGTATCATGCGCTGGCTGCATCAGATCGCTCGTGAGGCAGAGGCGGCCATGTTTCACCGGCAGGTGTTTGAGGACCTGCGCCGCTGTTTGGGCCACTCCACCGACCCCGCCGAGGCCATCGCCATTGGCGCTGTGGAGGCCTCCTTTAAAATCCTGGCCTCTGCGTTTATAGTCCTCACTGGGTCTGGCAGGTAGGCGGGCAGTATGGGAATGATGTGGAAAACCAGCTCGCACAGTCAGGGAGTAGGAAGAGCAGGGACAGAAGAGGACTGGAAGAGAGAGAGAAATGAGAGACACATGGCACAGTCAATGTTAATGATGTCCATCTGCAAGGAAACGCTATAATCGCTATAAAACGCTATAAGAGTCAGAATTCATTTAAAAAACAATTTAACCCTCTAGTGCTCTGATAAAAATAAAAAAAAGAGAATTTTTTTTTTCTTCATGGATAAAAAATGTTAAAATAAACAAAGGGTTTCGCAGTTGCCAAAAATGTTGTGAAAAAATGTGAACACAAAAAATAAAATGGGCAGAACAGGTCAAAAGGTCCTAAAATAAAGGCACACTTTTGCTCCTTGTGGTAAAAAATGACCAAACAAACTGACTGAAAGCTTGTTTGAGATATCAGGGTCATATATTTCATATAGAAAATTTGAAAAAATAGTATTACATTTTTATAACAATAAACATTAAAATCTGTTACTGTTTTTAAAGTTCACTTTTCAAAACCTTTTTCACGACAGCAGTAATCTGCTGAGTGTCGTCTTTGAAAATAGATCAAGCTTAAGTCTGTGCTCTAAAGCATTACCAGTTTAATTAAGTTGGAAACTCAAAGTGAATAAATGGATTATAAATACAGCGTAAATTTAGTACCATAAATCCCTTAAAAATATCAAATAAAAAAACATTATCGAACTAAAATATAGTACATTTCATTGAAATAAAAATTTAATTTCTGTAATTTTTGACCGACACTTGAAGAGCACCAGAGAGTTAATCATACTCATTTAAATTATAATTCTCATTTAAATGACAAAATAACAAAATCTTGAAATGACTGTTCGAGAGCTTTGGAACAGTACAGGACAAGCATAAACATTCCTGTCCATGTGTGTCTCTGTGTATTTCTCTCTGTCTGAGTGGTTGACGGTATGATTGTTAACCCTTCCCCCTCCCTCCACCGGGTGGCGCTGTCAGATTGCCCGTGAGGCAGAGGCAGCCACGTTCCACCGGCAGCTGTTTGAGGAGCTGAGGCGCTCCACTCTTCTGACTCGCGATCCTTCAGATGCGGTCGCGGTCGGCGCTGTCGAGTCCTCCTTCAAGTGCCGCGCCAGCGCCCTTATCGTGCTCACCAAGACCGGCAGGTAAGAGGGAGGGGCCTGAGGGCAGAGCATCCAACAGGTGAGACTAAAGGGCTGGAATATGATGCATGTGACACCCCACCCCCCTTTTTTGAGAAAGAGGTTTAATTAAGCGTCACCGTCCTGCTAGCGGGAGGATTGGCGGGGGTTTTTTTGTGCCTTTTTTCAGATCACGTATTTTAGTAATCATCATAAATTAGGTATAATTCAAAAGCTTACAAACTCAAAATTCATCCTATGAAATTGGCCGTTGTTACCATGGAAACAGTACTCTAATTTTTTTTTTTAGCGATCTCCTTCCTCTAGTGGGCGGTGTCAGAGTTCATACTATAACATTTCTAAATCAAAACCTTTTGGAAAGTTCTGAATCTCAAGGTTCCATATTTTGTGATATTTGGACAGAATATTAGAATTTGGATTACACATTTTAATGCATAAAAAAAATAATTAAAAAAATCAATTGAATGTTGGTGACACCTGGTGGCTATGTTTGGTACAGCACCTAAATAAAAATATATAAAATCAAAGCCATGTCTAACCAAGCTGTTTTTTTAAATTACTTTAACATAAGTAAATAAAATTAATTTATAAAATGTGTTTTATACTAAATAAATATAAATATTTAGTACAGTACATTTGATTTACTGTAAATTTAAACTGCCATAATGTTTTCACTTCAATCTGCTGAGTGTCCTTGTTAAAACAAGACCAAACTGAGGGCTATGTTCCAAAGGGTTCTTAAATTACAACCATTTAAGTTCGTTTTCATCAAGTTCAAAAACTTTTTTTTTATTTTTATTTTTTTTATAGTTTTGTTAGATTATAAATGTTTTCACTGCCACTTTTTTGAGCAATTTAATGTGTCCTTGCTGAATATTAGTATAAAGTAAAAACATTTATTAAAAAAAGTACTGCTTCCAAATTAATATATATATATATATATACTGCATTATTTTCTTTTTTTTCCTTTTTTTATTTTTTTTGCTGCATAAATTAGTTATCCACAATTTCAGTAAAAAGGCATTCCTGTATGTTCACTAAAAGCAGCATGGTGATGTAAAATAAATTGGATAATAACAGAATATTTAAATTATCTTCATTCCCTGACCCTTTTCCCAGTGTGTGTGTGTGTGTGTGTGTGGAGTGGAGTAGGGTTTAACCTTAATTTGATTTAGTCACATGTCTCTGGGTCAGCTGTGTATGTGCTAGTGTGGGTGGGTTTGCAGTATGGTGTCCTTGACCATCTTATCTTTAGTAAGTTCTCTTTAGTAAGAAGTGTTTGCTGGAATCCTAAGAACATTTTGCATCACTGATTTCTATTTCTCCATTTCTTTTCCCAACTTTCATTAACACACACTCCTGTCTTCTATTCCAGGTCTGCTCATCTGATCTCCCGGTACCGCCCACGTGCCCCAATCATAGCCGTGACCCGTAACGAGCAGACGGCCCGACAGGCTCATCTGTACCGCGGCATCTTCCCCATATTATACAACAGTCAGTCTAATGATGTGTGGGCCGAGGATGTGGACCTGAGGGTCAATTTTGCCATGGAAGTTGGTAAGACACGCTGGTTATTGCACCAGAAACAGATGTTACTGAAGGCTGACATACTACAAAACACTTCAAATCTAAACCGATTTGAATACACTAGTCGTCATTCTCTTGTAAACGGTCGGGGAGTAAATCACACTAAAAGATGAGGATCCTTCAACACAAATGCAGAAATGTAGATTTATTGTTGTTTTTTTTAATGCATATTGACACTGAATTATCAGAAATATTTCCAATACTCATTTTCCACAGTATCAATACACCAATACCAGCTGCACTTTCTCACTCTCTTTGACAGCCAGATGACACTAGTCACGTAACATTACCATTACCAAATTGAAATTGCGAATTGAAAATACGGCCAATGGAAACATGTCAATTTCACACAAACTCCAATTTATCGCTAAAAAGTTTTTACGCTCGCATGAGGAGGTTTTTCAGGCAATTCGAAAAATAAATATTTCACAAACCTGCAATGGAAACAATTTTTGCGCATTTACAGTCGCCTGACGTAGATGACGCGGTGTGATTGGACAGAATATGAGACAGAGTTCTTTATTAAACTCATAAAAGACAAAAGAATTACAGGAATACTGGATTATAAACCTCAAAGAAACGCCACAATCAAGATCTGGAGCAGAAATGAGGAGAAACACCAGAAACTCCTCATACGAGCCGCTCACAGTATAAGAGGCTTTCCTGACATCAATGCTGATACACACACACACACACACACACTTCTGCAGATGTTCCGTTGACTGATTTCCATAGACTCTTCTCATACAAGTCAATGTGAAGTGTCTTTTATTTTTATATATTTTTAGCATGGACATTGTTACATTTTACACTGAAAAAGATTGTATTGGCTGTTTAAAATACAAATTCCATAAAATTATAGTTAACTAAGGAAGCAAAAGTGTTTGCACGAAGCTAAATGGATAAAAATGTATAATCATGGAATTGGTCAGAAAAAGCCAGTATATGTTACGGTTACCCTTTGACCTGTGACCCCGGATGTTCATGTCAAACCCTCTGTCCTCTCTCAGGAAAGGCTCGTGGATTCTTCAAGGCCGGTGATGTTGTGATCGTCCTGACCGGCTGGCGTCCCGGATCCGGTTACACCAACACCATGCGTGTTGTCCCGGTGCCGTAAGCACCTCAGGGACCGTAACACACTCCTGCTGTTCATACATCATCACCCCCCCCCCACACACACCCTCCCCAGCAGGCTCTCAGACTGGTGACTGATGTCATCACAGAAGCCTGGCTCCTCCCACACAGGCCAGTGGACCATCATCACTTAGTTGTTCTCACTTTATTATTATTATTTCCCCTTTCCAGTCTCAACGACCATAATCTCGTTTATCCACAGTTGTTCCTCATTAAAGCAGAGCCGTCTGTGTGCTCGTCTGTCCGCGTGCCTGGCGAAGCACAGAGACGGCTCGTGAACATGAGCAAACAATCTGAAACTAACCTAATAGCGGTTCTCGAGTGGCGAAGGGCTCGCGTGACTCGTGCTAGTTTTATTTGTAGTGTCACTCTGTCTGCGCTTTATTTGCACCATGTCTGTGTTCACACTCCTAATGATGTTACATTCTGTGTTGCACCAGACCATGAGACCATTTTATGTGGGACGAGGGCAACCAATGTGCTACAGTATATATTTTTTTGAAATGTTGACATTGGGATGTCCATCTTATTTCAGTCGTGTTTGAGTGGAGTAAGAGAACGATTATGAGCGAGAGATTGAATATTGATTGAGCAGCAACGGTCACATTCCCAGCCATCTCTCCTGTTCATTTCCTTTCTCTCTGCTGCTCCTGTGTGTGTGTGTGTGTGTGTGTGTGAGAGTGTGTCTGTGTGTTTAGATCCACCCGCTTTGTGTCACTAGGGTGCAAGATGTACTTATACCTGTAAGAGTAAACTATAGTATCATCTAAAGTGATATTACTCAAGACTGAATTAATAAAGGAGATGAGCACTTGTCTGGACTCCTGTTTTATTATTACGTGTCAGTCTCATCGTGGCTGTTTATGCCGTTCCCAAAATCAATCAAAGCTAGTCTAATCTAAAAATGTATCTTTAAAAAATAGTCAATCTACTTTATGTAACAGACATAAAATAAAATGTGGTCACTTCTAATGTTTTCTATTTAATACATTTTTCAGATTGATAGCACTTTATTTTACAGTCCTGTTTCTAATGCACATACTATGTACTTATGGTTATTGCAATAACTAAGTACTAACTCTGAACCTACACCTAAACTTAACCATGTAGTTACCTTATATATCCCAGTACTTTATTAGACAAGTTCACTGTAAGTAAATGTGCTGTAAGATGAACTGCAACCCACTTTTCAATAATACAGTAAGTGACCATCTGAAGGGTTGAGACAGAAAATGAGGTATAAATACTCTATTATTAGTCTCAAATTGACTGCTCTTGTTGAATACTGCCTTTGTTTCTGCACAAGGTTACTTAAAGTCTGTCCAGCCATATAAACGCAGCCTTGTTCGATGTGAAATGGAGCTAAAGTGCAAAGTTCACTAATTTCTTTTATTTAAATATAACTACGACCTGTATTAACACCACCATGAACTGCACAACTCCAGCTATGAAAATTAACAAGTCTGGCTGAGTCAAAAATGTATCACTATGGAATATATGTGACCCTGGATCACTAAACCAGTCTTAAGTCGCACGGGTATATTTGTGGCAATAGCCAACAAAACACTGAATGGGGCAAAATTATAGATTTTTCTTTTATGCCAAAAATCATTAGGAAATTGAGTAAAGATCATGTTCCATGAAGATATTTAGTACATTTCCTACCTTAAATATATCAAAATGTTATTTGTGTAAGTGGATGCTGCACAATCGCGAACACCTTTAAAGGCGATTTTCTCAATATTTAGATTTTTTTTGCACCCTCAGATTCCCGATTTCAAATAGTCGTATCTCGGCCAAATATTGTCCTATCCTAACAAACCATACATCAATGGAAAGCTTATTTATTCAGCTTTCATGTGATGTTTAAATCTCAGTTTTAAAAAATTGACACATAAGACTGCTTTTGTGAATGTCAATTACAATGTAACAGTGGTGTTCAAAACTCAAAAGACTGGCTGAGTGGAGAAAGCAATTTGAATGATTTATAATCGGCAACACTTTATTTCGATAGTCCACTTTAGCCATTCTACTAACTATCAGTAACTTTTCAGCTACATGTCACTGTCATTAGAGTATTAGTAGACTGTCAGATTAATATCTCCTCACACTTTATTTTGTTGGTCCCCCAACAGACCCTCTACTGACTATAATTAACTTGGCAACTACAAGTCAACTTATTCACCTAACCCGAACCCTAACACCTAACCATAACCTACCAGTCTACTACAATATATTAATGCTCTAATGAAGAGTTAGTTGACATGTAGTTGAAAAGTTACTTATAATTAGTAGAACATCTAAAGTGACTATCGAAATAGTGTAACCTTATAATCTTTATAGTTTGATTAAACAAGTACTATACTAAACTGTTCTGGAAAGTCACCTGTTTTTAGCTTATTGTGGAGAAATTGGTAACTTTACAATAAGGTTATTAGTTTACATTAATGTATTAACTAACCATTAGCAATTCATTGTTTGTTCATGTTAGTTCACAGTGCATTAACTAATGTTAACAAGATTTTAATGTATTAGTAAATGTTGAAATTAAAGATTAGTAAAAGCTGTTCATGCTAAATAATGTAGTTAACTAATTAACCTTATTGTAAAGTGTTACCGAGAAATCTATAAGTGCAACCAGGAAGACACATATCAACAGTATAACACATTTGAGTTTATTTTGTGGTTGAACCAATGAAAAGAAGCACCCAACACCTTTTATTGACCATTTTAATGAGCAGTGATGGCGGAGGCAGCTCATTGGTTGTCCTGGCTGTAGACCACGCCCACCTGTCTCCTGGCTTCATCCATGATCTCCACCAGCAGAGTGGAGTCTGTGAGAGACATGCAGGAACTCTCCTTCAAACCTGCAACACACCATCAGAGTCCGTGACTGAGCTGAGGGTCTTTAAAAGGAGAGGTCACCCTTAACTTTTCAAGTACATGTTTTTTTATTAAAGAAGGTTTTTTTTTTCATATGTAAAAAAATATACTTTCACACATTGGTAAAATGTTAAGTTTTAAAGTGCCTCCATCCATCATAAAAGTGCATCCATCCATCATTAAAGTGCATCCGTCCATCATTAAAGTGCATCTGTCCATCATTAAAGTGCATCTGTCCATCATTAAAGTGCATCTATCCATCATTAAAGTGCATCTGTCCATCATTAAAGTGCATCTGTCCATCATTAAAGTGCATCTGTCCATCATAAAAGTGCATCTGTCCATCATAAAAGTGCATCTGTCCATCATTATAGTGCATCTGTCCATCATTAAAGTGCATCTGTCCATCATAAAAGTGCATCTGTCCATCATTATAGTGCATCTGTCCATCATAAAAGTGCATCTGTCCATCATTATAGTGCATCTGTCCATCATAAAAGTGCATCTGTCCATCATTAAAGTGCATCTGTCCATCATTAAAGTGCATCTGTCCATCATTAAAGTGCATCCGTCCATCATTAAAGTGCATCTGTCCATCATTAAAGTGCATCTGTCCATCATTAAAGTGCATCTGTCCATCATTAAAGTGCATCTGTCCATCATTAAAGTGCATCTGTCCATCATAAAAGTGCATCTGTCCATCATTAAAGTGCATCTGTCCATCATTAAAGTGCATCTGTCCATCATAAAAGTGCATCTGACCATCATTATAGTGCATCTGTCCATCATTAAAGTGCATCTGTCCATCATAAAAGTGCATCTGTCCATCATTATAGTGCATCTGTCCATCATTATAGTGCATCTGTCCATCATAAAAGTGCATCTGTCCATCATAAAAGTGCATCTGTCCATCATTATAGTGCATCTGTCCATCATAAAAGTGCATCTGTCCATCATTAAAGTGCATCTGTCCATCATTAAAGTGCATCTGTCCATCATTAAAGTGCATCTGTCCATCATTAAAGTGCATCTGTCCATCATTAAAGTGCATCTGTCCATCATTAAAGTGTATCTATCCATCATTAAAGTGCATCTGTCCATCATTAAAGTGCATCTGTCCATCATTAAAGTGCATCTGTCCATCATTAAAGTGCATCTGTCCATCATTAAAGTGCATCTGTCCATCATTAAAGTGCATCTATCCATCATTAAAGTGCATCTGTCCATCATTAAAGTGCATCTGTCCATCATTAAAGTGCATCTATCCATAATTAAAGTGCATCTGTCCATCATTATAGTGCATCTGTCCATCATTAAAGTGCATCTGTCCATCATTAAAGTGCATCTGTCCATCATTATAGTGCATCTGTCCATCATTAAAGTGCATCTGTCCATCATTAAAGTGCATCTGTCCATCATTAAAGTGCATCTATCCATCATTAAAGTGCATCTGTCCATCATTAAAGTGCATCTGTCCATCATTATAGTGCATCTGTCCATCATTAAAGTGCATCTATCCATCATTAAAGTGCATCTATCCATCATTATAGTGCATCTGTCCATCATTAAAGTGCATCTGTCCATCATTAAAGTGCATCTATCCATCATTATAGTGCATCTATCCATCATTAAAGTGCATCTGTCCATCATTAAAGTGCATCTGTCCATCATTAAAGTGCATCTATCCATAATTAAAGTGCATCTGTCCATCATTATAGTGCATCTGTCCATCATTATAGTGCATCTGTCCATCATTAAAGTGCATCTGTCCATCATTAAAGTGCATCTATCCATCATTAAAGTGCATCTGTCCATCATTAAAGTGCATCTGTCCATCATTAAAGTGCATCTGTCCATCATTAAAGTGCATCTATCCATCATTATAGTGCATCTGTCCATCATTAAAGTGCATCTATCCATCATTAAAGTGCATCTATCCATCATTATAGTGCATCTGTCCATCATTAAAGTGCATCTGTCCATCATTAAAGTGCATCTATCCATCATTATAGTGCATCTGTCCATCATTAAAGTGCATCTATCCATCATTAAAGTGCATCTATCCATCATTATAGTGCATCTGTCCATCATTAAAGTGCATCTATCCATCATTAAAGTGCATCTATCCATCATTAAAGTGCATCTGTCCATCATTATAGTGCATCTGTCCATCATTAAAGTGCATCTGTCCATCATTAAAGTGCATCTGTCCATCATTAAAGTGCATCTATCCATCATTAAAGTGCATCTGTCCATCATTAAAGTGCATCTATCCATCATTAAAGTGCATCTATCCATCATTAAAGTGCATCTGTCCATCATTAAAGTGCATCTATCCATCATTAAAGTGCATCTGTCCATCATTAAAGTGCATCTGTCCATCATTAAAGTGCATCTGTCCATCATTAAAGTGCATCTATCCATCATTATAGTGCATCTGTCCATCATTAAAGTGCATCTATCCATCATTATAGTGCATCTATCCATCATTATAGTGCATCTGTCCATCATAAAAGTGCTCCACAGGCTCCGGGTGGTTAATAAAGGCCTTCTGAAGCGAAGCGATGAGTTTGTGTAAGAAAAATATCCATATTTAAAACTATATCAACTAAAATAACTAGCTTGCGGCCAAACAAACATACGGATTCCACTTGAGTCTAAAGCGCAACTTCATGAGTTGCGTAAGTTGTGCTTTAAGCGCAAGTAAACTGCGCATGGCTGTTTGGCCAAAAGCTAGAATTTTACATTTTAAATATGGATTTTTTTCTTACACAAACGCAGAAACAGCGACTCACTGCCATTATAAAGCTTGGAAGAGCCAGGACATTTTATTTTATTTTATATAACTCTGATTGTTTTAGTCTGAGAGGAGAGTGTCATATACACTAGGGTGGCTTGAGGGTGAGTGAATCATGGGCTAATATAGCCTGGGAAAACACAGACAACTTCCGGCAAATTTAGATTTGCTCTTCAAGTTAGTCTGGAGAAGAGCTCATTCAAGCCTATTTCCAATCCGCCGAAATCGCGGCACCAATCAGAAACGTCGGGCAGCTTTACACGATGACGACAGCGCAGCGACGGCGAAGCAGATTTGTACATTACAAAGATGGATTCTGCCGTGGAACATCACTCGTTCTAATCAGCTATCGCGTCTGGTTTAAGCGATTTGAACGTTTCCTTTTTGTTAAAGGAACACTCCACTGTTTTTTCATATTACAGTTTTTTTTTTTACAATCGCTATTTTCCAATACTTTTAACAAATTTCCTAAACTCTTAACGCACCAACACACAATTGGCATAACAGTTCATTTCATGCTCAAAATCACACACTGTAAACTAAACTCCAACACTAATTTTCAAAATACAATAATACACTAGCAACAATACACTATGTCTACCAAAACACTGCAAACATGTCGCAAAATCAAATAATATTTCAAAACACTAACATATGTTCTTGTCCAACAGGAAGATTTAGTCAATCATATGTCATAGAAACACTAACATCATGCTGACAATGGTAATTGTTACATAGGAGAAAAGATAGAAATAAGTATGAAGTATGATGGTGGTGATGGTGGTAATAAATAATAAATGGTTACTTTGCTTATGCATACACACACATACACACTCAAACCCACCCACACACACCTATACATTTACACACTTTTATTTCACTTCTGGAATTATGGAATTTCTAGATTGTTCGTTACTGCACTATTTTGGTCTGTATGTCTGTCTGTAAAAAAAAAAGAAAGAAAAGAAACACTAACATCAGATGGGATTACAGAAACTGCATGATTGTATCTGTGTCAGGTATCCTTATACAACAGACTGTATATTGTATTGATCATAGATTGTGTCTCTTTTGAAGCCTCTCTACATTTGTGTTTTGTTGGGTTTAGGACTTTTGCTGCAGAAATCCAATAAAAAAAAGACCCATCTCAGAGTGCTTTATAATGTACGGTTACAGTATACCATATGGTATACACATGAGTGTGTTTCCTAGATGGGAATCAGTGATTTATATATTTGCATAATTCAATCAGCTGTTTCTCAGTAACAATAGAATAAAATACAGGGGATATATTTGTGTTTCACAAAATATTTTGTGACAAAATAAACCGTGGAGGTGTTTGATCGCTTCTAACTTCATCTCTGTTTGGATCCTAATGAACGAGCTGGGCGATCAGTGTCGCGGCGCGCCAGAGCGATTGAGTGCACTGAGACGAGAGAGGTGTGTATCAACTCGTCTTAGTTAAGGGTTTAATAATTATGAAAAAACGATGGAGTGTTCCATTAAAACCGGAGCAAAGAACAACACTCGGGAGATGTTTCTCCGTCGCTCTGCATACGTCATCTCCAGAGGTCTATCCAGAGGTGAGAATGGTCTGGTTTTAACCAGGCTAGGGCTAATTCTCATTTGTGGGTGACCTGTCCCTTTAACCCAACGTTATTCCCATCATGGCGTGTGCTGACCTGTGAGCAGACACTGCCGGACCTCTTCTGCCTCGTAACGCATGCCTGTGCTGTTGGTGAAGTTCAGCGGTAGGCCGGGCTCGGGCAGCGGGTACTGCGTCTCCACACCGTTCACCGTCAGAGACGTCGGGCACCACATATGAGCTGGAACCTGGCTCAGAAATAACAGATCTGAATGTGCCTTAAAACTCACAGACGGATCATTCCTGTAGTTCCACTGATCAAACGGTTTGATTCCCAGGGAATCCTTGCATTCTTGACTTGAAATTGAGAAATCTGTGTGTGGTTTATAAGTCATACATTTATACCCTGATAATTATTCAAGGAACACTCCACTTTTTTTGGAAATCGGCTCATTCTCCAGCTCCTCTAGAGTTAAACAGTTTTACCGTTTTCGAATCCGTTCAGCCGATCTCCGGGTCTGGCGGGAGCACTGTTAGCATAGCTTAGCATAGACCATTGAATCTGATTAGACCGTTAGCATCTCTCTCAAAAAAATGACCAAAGAGTTTCGATATTTTTCCTATTTAAAACTTGACTCTTCTGTAGTTACAACTAAGACTGACAGAAAATGGAAAGTTGGATTTTCTAGGACAATATGGCTATAGTAGGAACTATACTCTCATTCCTGTGTTAAACTCCACTGTTTAACTCTAGGGGAGTGTTCCTTTAATAAGACAAGCTCACAAAAACAACAGAAGATGCAACTCTGAATGTGCTTGTAAAGAGCCCCTATTATGGATTTATGAAAATGACCTTTCATGTAGTGTGTAATATCGCTCTAAGTGAATGAAAACATCCTGCAAAGTTTTAAATCTGAAAGTGCACCGTATATAAAGTTATTGTCTCCCAAAAGTAGGAGTCGACTCCGAGTCAATGAAACGAATCGGTTTTCAAACGAGTCATAAGCCGTTTCGTCGTGACGTCGAGATAATAAATAAATCACAGGTTTGATTCCTGCATTCTTCACTTCAAAGTGAGAATTTTGAGTGTGGTTTATAAATCATACATTCATACACTGATGATGATGATACACAAGACGAGCTCCAAGCATTTGGAAACATCTTTTTAAAGTTAATTTAATTTTACACGACACTTTACAATAAGGTCCTGTTAGTTAACGGTTGTTAGTGCATTAATTAACAATAAGCGATACATTTGTGTCAGTATTTAATAATCTTTCTTAAGCACAAGTATAACTATTCATGGTTTGTACATGTCAGCCCAGGTCCATTAAATAATATTAACAGATACAAGTTTTGATTGTAATAATGTATTAGTAAATGTTGACATTAATAAATGCTTTGAAAGTGTTTTTAATTGTTATTTCATGTTTATTAACGTAGTTAACTAACATTGACAAATGGAACCTTACTGTTACCTTATAAAACATTACATATTATTAAATAAAAATAAAAATGTGCTTATTAAATGTACTGTATGAATTTTAAGTCTCTTTAGTCATTGTATTAATACTTGTCAAATATGTTAATACAGGTGTGTGTGTGTGTGTATATATTATATACTGTATCTTTTTTTTCAATGCTTTAAATGTTTTTATGAACGATAAAGTACATTGAGATTCGTTTTATGTATGAAAGGTGCTATACAAATGAATAAAAAGTATTATTATTAAAAAGTAATGTACACTGCAGGCCTGCATCAGATTCAATCACAGTCACTTTGAATAAAAGCATCTGCCAAATGAATGAATGAATGTAAATAATCTGAATCACGATCATGAGATGTTTGGGTGTGTGTGATTTAGTTTCAACAGTACAACAATCATTTCACTTTAAAAGCTGCATTTGCCAGATTATGACGGCAGTTACAGTAATAATGATCAGATATTTACATGAGCGGGACCGAGAACAGACCTTGATGGAGCCTCTGGTCCCGACGATGACGGCCTCGTTAGGAAGCTCAGTGGAGATTGTGCAGGTACACACGGCCATCCTGTGTCCTGAGAACATCAGCGTGACGATCATGGCTTCATCTACACCTGCGGAAATACACACCTGTGGATATTACAGTCATACACACCTGTGGATATTACAGTCAAACACACCTGTGGATATTACAGTCATACACACCTGTGGATATTACAGTCATACACACCTGTGGATATTACAGTCAAACACACCTGTGGATATTACAGTCATACACACCTGTGGATATTACAGTCATACACACCTGTGGATATTACAGTCAAACACACCTGTGGATATTACAGTCATACACACCTGTGGATATTACAGTCATACACAACTGTGGATATTACAGTCATACACAACTGTGGATATTACAGTCATACACACCTGTGGATATTACAGTCAAACACACCTGTGGATATTACAGTCATACACACCTGTGGATATTACAGTCATACACACCTGTGGATATTACAGTCAAACACACCTGTGGATATTAGTCATACACACCTGTGGATATTACAGTCATACACAACTGTGGATATTACAGTCATACACACCTGTGGATATTACAGTCATACACACCTGTGGATATTACAGTCAAACACACCTGTGGATATTACAGTCATACACACCTGTGGATATTACAGTCATACACAACTGTGGATATTACAGTCAAACACACCTGTGGATATTACAGTCATACACACCTGTGGATATTACAGTCATACACACCTGTGGATATTACAGTCATACACACCTGTGGATATTACAGTCATACACACCTGTGGATATTACAGTCATACACACCTGTGGATATTACAGTCAAACACACCTGTGGATATTACAGTCATACACACCTGTGGATATTACAGTCAAACACACCTGTGGATATTACAGTCATACACACCTGTGGATATTACAGTCATACACAACTGTGGATATTACAGTCATACACAACTGTGGATATTACAGTCATACACACCTGTGGATATTACAGTCAAACACACCTGTGGATATTACAGTCATACACACCTGTGGATATTACAGTCATACACACCTGTGGATATTACAGTCAAACACACCTGTGGATATTACAGTCATACACACCTGTGGATATTACAGTCATACACAACTGTGGATATTACAGTCATACACAACTGTGGATATTACAGTCAAACACACCTGTGGATATTACAGTCATACACACCTGTGGATATTACAGTCATACACACCTGTGGATATTACAGTCAAACACACCTGTGGATATTACAGTCATACACAACTGTGGATATTACAGTCATACACACCTGTGGATATTACAGTCATACACACCTGTGGATATTACAGTCAAACACACCTGTGGATATTACAGTCATACACAACTGTGGATATTACAGTCATACACACCTGTGGATATTACAGTCATACACACCTGTGGATATTACAGTCATACACACCTGTGGATATTACAGTCAAACACACCTGTGGATATTACAGTCATACACACCTGTGGATATTACAGTCATACACAACTGTGGATATTACAGTCATACACACCTGTGGATATTACAGTCAAACACACCTGTGGATATTACAGTCATACACAACTGTGGATATTACAGTCATACACACCTGTGGATATTACAGTCATACACAACTGTGGATATTACAGTCAAACACACCTGTGGATATTACAGTCATACACACCTGTGGATATTACAGTCATACACAACTGTGGATATTACAGTCATACACAACTGTGGATATTACAGTCAAACACACCTGTGGATATTACAGTCATACACACCTGTGGATATTACAGTCATACACAACTGTGGATATTACAGTCATACACACCTGTGGATATTACAGTCAAACACACCTGTGGATATTACAGTCATACACACCTGTGGATATTACAGTCATACACACCTGTGGATATTACAGTCATACACACCTGTGGATATTACAGTCATACACACCTGTGGATATTACAGTCATACACACCTGTGGATATTACAGTCATACACACCTGTGGATATTACAGTCATACACACCTGTGGATATTACAGTCATACACACCTGTGGATATTACAGCCATACACAACTGTGGATATTACAGTCATACACACCTGTGGATATTACAGTCATACACACCTGTGGATATTACAGTCATACACACCTGTGGATATTACAGTCATACACAACTGTGGATATTACAGTCAAACACACCTGTGGATATTACAGTCAAACACACCTGTGGATATTACAGTCAAACACACCTGTGGATATTACAGTCAAACACACCTGTGGATATTACAGTCAAACACACCTATGGATATTACAGTCAAACACACCTGTGGATATTACAGTCAAACACACCTGTGGATATTACAGTCAAACACACCAGTGGATATTACAGTCATACACACCTGTGGATATTACAGTCATACACACCTATGGATATTACAGTCAAACACACCTATGGATATTACAGTCATACACACCTGTGGATATTACAGTCATACACACCTGTGGATATTACAGTCATACACACCTATGGATATTACAGTCAAACACACCTATGGATATTACAGTCAAACACACCTGTGGATATTACAGTCAAACACACCTGTGGATATTACAGTCATACACACCTATGGATATTACAGTCATACACACCTGTGGATATTACAGTCAAACACACCTGTGGATATTACAGTCAAACACACCTGTGGATATTACAGTCAAACACACCTGTGGATATTACAGTCAAACACACCTGTGGATATTACAGTCATACACACCTGTGGATATTACAGTCATACACACCTGTGGATATTACAGTCAAACACACCTATGGATATTACAGTCATACACACCTGTGGATATTACAGTCATACACATCTGTGGATATTACAGTCATACACACCTGTGGATATTACAGTCATACACACCTGTGGATATTACAGTCAAACACACCTGTGGATATTACAGTCATACACACCTGTGGATATTACAGTCAAACACACCTGTGGATATTACAGTCATACACACCTGTGGATATTACAGTCATACACACCTGTGGATATTACAGTCATACACACCTGTGGATATTACAGTCATACACACCTGTGGATATTACAGTCATACACACCTATGGATATTACAGTCATACACACCTGTGGATATTACAGTCAAACACACCTGTGGATATTACAGTCAAACACACCAGTGGATATTACAGTCAAACACACCTGTGGATATTACAGTCAAACACACCTGTGGATATTACAGTCATACACACCTGTGGATATTACAGTCATACACACCTGTGGATATTACAGTCATACACACCTATGGATATTACAGTCATACACACCAGTGGATATTACAGTCATACACACCTGTGGATATTACAGTCAAACACACCTATGGATATTACAGTCATACACACCAGTGGATATTACAGTCATACACACCTGTGGATATTACAGTCAAACACACCTATGGATATTACAGTCATACACACCTGTGGATATTACAGTCATACACACCTGTGGATATTACAGTCATACACACCTATGGATATTACAGTCATACACACCTGTGGATATTACAGTCATACACACCTATGGATATTACAGTCATACACACCAGTGGATATTACAGTCATACACACCTGTGGATATTACAGTCAAACACACCAGTGGATATTACAGTCATACACACCTGTGGATATTACAGTCAAACACACCTATGGATATTACAGTCATACACACCTATGGATATTACAGTCAAACACACCTGTGGATATTACAGTCATACACACCTGTGGATATTACAGTCAAACACACCTATGGATATTACAGTCATACACACCTGTGGATATTACAGTCATACACACCTGTGGATATTACAGTCATACACACCTGTGGATATTACAGTCATACACACCTGTGGATATTACAGTCATACACAACTGTGGATATTACAGTCAAACACACCTATGGATATTACAGTCATACACACCTGTGGATATTACAGTCATACACACCTGTGGATATTACAGTCATACACACCTGTGGATATTACAGTCATACACACCTGTGGATATTAGTCATACACACCTGTGGATATTACAGTCAAACACACCTGTGGATATTACAGTCATACACACCTGTGGATATTACAGTCAAAAACACCTGTGGATATTACAGTCATACACACCTGTGGATATTACAGTCATACACACCTGTGGATATTACAGTCATACACACCTGTGGATATACACACCTGTCAACTTTAAAAACAGTTACAGATTTTAATGTTTATCGTTATAAAAATGTAATGGTATTTTTGCTAATTTTTTAAATGAATTTATATTTTCAAAAACATGTTTTAACTCTAAAACTGAGAAAATCAAAGCCTAAACAAGCTGATATCTCATGTCTGTTTGGGCATTTCCGACCGCAAGTGTGCCTTTTTTAGGATCATTTCACCTGTTCTGTCCATTATTCCCGGAGGGTCATGAGGAGGTCACTGAAGGGTCATGTGACACTGAAGACTGGAGTAATGATGCTGAACATTCAGCTTTGATCTCAGGAATAAATTACACTTTACTATATATTCACATAAAAAACAGTTATTTTAAATTGTCATAATATTTAACAGTATTACTGTTTTTTTGTTGCTATATTTTTAAAAATAAATAAATCCAGCCTTGGTGAGCATAAGAGACTTGTTTTAAAAACATAAAAAATATTACCGATCCCAAACTTTTTAACAGCAGTCTATATATATATATTTACACATATACATGATTATTGACACTTGGATCGTATTCGATGCATTTGATGCACATCAGTATATATTATTATTATAAAGTGATGTGCATCAAATACGATCCAAGTGTCAATAATCATCATCATTAATCTATTAGTGTGGCCTGTAATATCTTGTTTGCATGCGTTCAGTACCAGTGTCCAGACAGAATCCCGTTGCTTGCACGCGCTCCGGTTTCTCCCCGTTAAACACCATGAGCACGAACTGCAGACAGTAGATGCCGATGTCGATCAGAGCGCCTCCTCCCAGATCCTTCTCCACGGCCCGAGGCACATGCATGAGAGACGCCCCGAAGTCTGCCCGCACCAGCTTCACCTCGCCCACCTCGCCCCGGGACAGCAGCCGGCGGATCTCAGCCGAGGCCGGGAAGAAGCGCGTCCACACCGCCTGCAGGACAGAGGCAGCAACTACAGTTAATCATCAATAATAACCTGGCTCACACTGGTGGGTTATAGGACAAGCTCCAGGCATTTGGACACACATCCATTTAAGTTAGTTTTTAAAATGAATATGACTTAGTTGTTTTTAGTTATAAAATATCATATTTTTTATTATCAGAATTTATTATTTATAAGTAATAATAAATTCATATTTATGCTATTAATTACTTTCACATATTTTAAAGTAAAATTTAGTAACATTAAATACATTTGTTTAATAGTTAATGCATTTTAATCTAGTCATTGTATTGCTTTGTTTTATACATATATATATAAATATTGTATGCATATTTTTAAAAATATTTATTTGAATTGCTTTGTTTTATACATATATATATAAATATTGTATGCATATTTTTAAAAATATGTATTTGTAAACTTTTCCAAATCATTAACAAAAAGCTACATACAATTACAGTTTTTTATTTTTTTCAGCAATAATGCTTTCCGCCAAAATAATTAAGCATATATCAAAATATTAATATAACAAAAACAATAATAGTAGTAATAAATAAATAAATACAAAATAGGTAAATAAACTAGTATAACAAAGCCATAATAAATAATAATAATATCATTGTCGGAAAAAAATAAATAAATAAATAACACAATTCAAATCTCTGACATAATTTGTGGTATGTACATATAATATTATGACTATAAAATCAAGCACAACACAGGATCATGCTTAAACCAGTCTCCACAAACTGATCAATTAAAGGGGGAGAGTCTTCACATTGTATTCAATTTCATCTGTTCGAATTCTGTGCACACCCCGTCTGGTCCGGGTCAAATTGACCCTAATTGGATTCAACACAATTCCTCGAAAATCACACTATGAAAAACAACAAAGATTTACATACAAACTGTAAACTTTTAATATCAACATTTGTCAAACATTACAAAACAATTATATCTGAAAATATGATTTATGAAAATGTTTTTTTAACCATTTTTTAAAACAGTTTTATTTTGACAAAATTTGAAAATAAACAGTATACTGACTTTTTTGCATATATTTTACGTTTTAATTTTTTTTCACATTTTTTTTTCATTTTATGCTTTGAACATCATAACTGAACAATTAAATTTAGATGTATAATGAAAATGTTTAATTTTCCTAAGTTAACTTTCCCTAGTTTCCTAAGACCTAGTTCCCTATAGTTTCCCTAGTTTCATTCATTTTCTATATCTTCAACAACTTTTTCCTCAATCTCTGAAGCATCCTCTAACTCTGAAACATCTTCATGTGTATCAGTATCACAATCAAAAACCGGTGAAATTACTTATTTTACTGTTAATCTTTGGGAGCTATTTTTCCTGCTTTCTATGTCGAAGTCTCGTGCCACACTAAGCAAAACTATGGGAAAGCTCATTATTCACTCACAGGGGAGTGAGAAACCAAACATAACAAAAACATACATATAATAAATGTTTTTTATAAATGTTTTGGCTCTGTGAAGCTGCCTTTGAAAATCCTACATAAAAGTTTTGGTTCAAAGCTAGATATTTCAGATCTTGAATATAGAAATGAGAGCTAATTTTACTATCTGTGTCTGACAAAGATTTTCATCTATAATTTGCAAATAATTCTGAACACTGTGATTTTAGCTTTTTCAAGTGTGTTTGGTTAGAGCACTTTTAGTACACTTGCACGTTAGAACTGGAGTTGAAGTGCCCTGACATACAGAAAATAAATGTTTTTATTTTGTGTCTGTACAGTTGCTTTTGAATGGCTGCCTATGAGGGTCAAATTGACCCGCGAACATCACGAACGTAACAGTAATTTTGTTTGTATATGTCAAAACACATCAGCATGTTTAAACTTTGCATGCATGTTCATCATGATAAATGAGAAAAAGTCACAAAATATCAAGAAAAAAAACAAATGTTAACCAGTATTTCCAACAACTAGAAAATTGAAACGGGTCAAATTGACCCGCAACATAACACAAGGGTTAAAAAAAATTCATACATATTATTATGTTTTCCCTCTAAAAATCTCTCTGTGATTTGAACGGAGCCGAGCACCGGAGCCTCTGCTGACCTCCATGAGGAAGACGTCGTTCTTCTTCGCTGTGGCGATCAGTTCCCGAACTTCCTTCAGGTTCATGGCCAGCGGCTTCTCACACAGGACGTTCTTCTTAGAGTTCATGAAGAGAGCGCCCACCGACAGATGATGAGGGTGGATGGTGCCCACATACACCACATCTGGAACACATCAGCATCTCTACACTCACTACACATCTGGAACACATCAGCATCTCTACACACTCACTACACATCTGGAACATCATCTCCACACACTCACTACACATCTGGAACACATCAGCATCTCTACACTCTCTACACATCTGGAACATCATCTCCACACACTCACTACACATCTGGAACACATCAGCATCTCTACACTCACTACACATCTGGAACACATCAGCATCTCTACACTCACTACACATCTGGAACATCATCTCCACACACTCACTACACATCTGGAACACATCAGCATCTCTACACTCTCTACACATCTGGAACACATCAGCTTCTCTACACTCACTACACATCTGGAACACATCAGCATCTCTACACTCACTACACATCTGGAACATCATCTCTACACTCACTACACATCTGGAGCATCATCTCTATACGCTCACTACACATCTGGAACATCATCTCTACACTCACTACACATCTGGAACATCTCTACACACTCACTACACATCTGGAACACATCAGCATCTCTACACTCACTACACATCTGGAACATCTCTACACTCTCACTACACATCTGGAACACATCAGCATCTCTACACTCACTACACATCTGGAACACATCAGCATCTCTACACTCTCTACACATCTGGAACACATCAGCATCTCTACACTCACTACACATCTGGAACACATCAGCATCTCTACACTCTCTACACATCTGGAACACATCAGCATCTCTACACTCACTACACATCTGGAACATCATCTCTACACTCACTACACATCTGGAGCATCATCTCTATACGCTCACTACACATCTGGAACATCATCTCTACACTCACTACACATCTGGAACACATCAGCATCTCTACACTCACTACACATCTGGAACATCTCTACACACTCACTACACATCTGGAACACATCAGCATCTCTACACTCACTACACATCTGGAACATCTCTACACTCTCACTACACATCTGGAACACATCAGCATCTCTACACTCACTACACATCTGGAACACATCAGCATCTCTACACTCTCTACACATCTGGAACACATCAGCATCTCTACACTCACTACACATCTGGAACACATCAGCATCTCTACACTCACTACACATCTGGAGCATCATCTCTATACGCTCACTACACATCTGGAACATCATCTCTACACTCACTACACATCTGGAACATCTCTACACACTCACTACACATCTGGAACACATCAGCATCTCTACACTCACTACACATCTGGAACATCTCTACACTCTCACTACACATCTGGAACACATCAGCATCTCTACACTCACTACACATCTGGAACACATCAGCATCTCTACACTCTCTACACATCTGGAACACATCAGCATCTCTACACTCACTACACATCTGGAACACATCAGCATCTCTACACTCTCTACACATCTGGAACACATCAGCATCTCTACACTCACTACACATCTGGAACATCATCTCTACACTCACTACACATCTGGAGCATCATCTCTATACGCTCACTACACATCTGGAACATCATCTCTACACTCACTACACATCTGGAACACATCAGCATCTCTACACTCACTACACATCTGGAACATCTCTACACACTCACTACACATCTGGAACACATCAGCATCTCTACACTCACTACACATCTGGAACATCTCTACACTCTCACTACACATCTGGAACACATCAGCATCTCTACACTCACTACACATCTGGAACACATCAGCATCTCTACACTCTCTACACATCTGGAACACATCAGCATCTCTACACTCACTACACATCTGGAACACATCAGCATCTCTACACTCACTACACATCTGGAACATCATCTCTACACTCACTACACATCTGGAGCATCATCTCTATACGCTCACTACACATCTGGAACATCATCTCTACACTCACTACACATCTGGAACACATCAGCATCTCTACACTCACTACACATTTGGAACATCTCTACACACTCACTACACATCTGGAACACATCAGCATCTCTACACTCACTACACATCTGGAACATCTCTACACACTCACTACACATCTGGAACACATCAGCATCTCTACACTCTCACTACACATCTGGAACACATCAGCATCTCTACACTCACTACACATCTGGAACATCTCTACACACTCACTACACATCTGGAACACATCAGCATCTCTACACTCTCACTACACATCTGGAACACATCAGCATCTCTACACTCTCACTACACATCTGGAACACATCAGCATCTCTACACTCTCACTACACATCTGGAACACATCAGCATCTCTACACTCTCACTACACATCTGGAACACATCAGCATCTCTACACTCTCACTACACATCTGGAACACATCAGCATCTCTACACTCACTACACATCTGGAACATCATCATCATTTTCAATATTTTTAAAGTTTTGCACAGACGCTGTTCTGATATCAGTGTATTGTCTCACCGATCTCGGGATCTTTGGCCAGCTCTTCATAGCTGCCGTATGCGCGTGGGATGCCGTGCTTCTGCGCAAACTCCTGCGCATGCGTCAGGTCACGTGCACCAACAGCCACCACCTGTATTCAGCAATTAAATGGCATTTTAATATAATTCTTACAATTATAATAAATAATACCAGATTTAATGTTGTATGTATATTATTTTAGATTTTACTTTACAATTTTTATTAAATATAAGTGCGTACATATACCGTTATTGTTGTAGTGCATAATTAAACACTATATTGCATGCAACAATGTATCTATCATTGTGCATAATTTAAACATTATATTATATGCAACAATGTATCTATCCTTGTGCATAATTTAAACATTATATGCAACAATGTATTTATCCTTGTGCATAATTTAAACATTATATTATATGCAACAATGTATCTATCCTTGTGCATAATTTAAACATTATATTATATGCAACAATGTATCTATCCTTGTGCATAATTTAAACATTATATGCAGCAATGTATTTATCCTTGTGCATAATTTAAACATTATATTATATGCAACAATGTATTTATCCTTGTGCATAATTTAAACATTATATGCAACAATGTATTTATCCTTGTGCATAATTTAAACATTATATTATATGCAACAATGTATTTATCCTTGTGCATAATTTAAACATTATATGCAACAATGTATTTATCCTTGTGCATAATTTAAACATTATATTATATGCAACAATGTATTTATCCTTGTGCATAATTTAAACATTATATTATATGCAACAATATATTTATCCTTGTGCATAATTTAAACATTATATTATATATGCAACAGTGTGTCAGTTCACGGTGGCGCTGTTTCTCCGCTGCACAGTTTCCGGATTCAGATGTGAGGTTTGTTTACACTCAGAAAATCATAGAGAAGTTTGTGGAATGCATCATTAAAAGTGTCTTATGAGAATCAATGCATGTCAGTGTCAGTTTTTAACTCGGTTAACGCCTTCATGCAGTGTGTGTGTGTTGTGTATGTTTATCCTGTAGTTTAACACTGAGCTGAATGAAGTTTCTCAGGTGTGTTTGCTGTACCTGGTGTTGTTCTGGCGGGAGAGTCCTCAGTGCCACTGTAAAGTCATGACTGATTCTTCCAGCGCTGCAGATTCCCCACCTGATCGACACCATTGTGCGTGTGTGCGTGTGTGTGTGTGTGTGTGTGTGTGTGTTAGACGGGCGCTTTCGAAACACGCTTCGTGAAGTTTGAAGCTTCCAAAGATTTGCTAAACGTTTGTTTTGTGACTCGGAGCGCGTGTCACACTACCAAAGTCACGTGAGTTTACGTCATTACTGTTTCGAAACGTTTCGAACGTTCTATGATTCGCCGCTAGGGGGCGATGATGTTTTTTAAGTTTTATAAATATGTCGACATTTTTTAATGACACATTTTGTGTTTTAGAGTTTTAGTTAATAGTCTCTTATTAGCGTGATTAATAAGCTCACCATAAAACAAGCCCTACAATTTAATAAAATAACATTATGCAGACACCTCATATGGATTGGTATAAGATGATTAGTTAATTGTATATGTCAACAAAACATTTACAATTAGTTTGTAAAAGGTGTTTTATTCATCTTTTGGCTGAGTTTTCCCAGCATTTACACTGTTGTGTCCAGCAGAGGTCGCCTGCGTGTGACGTATCAGAGCTTCGAATCTGTGAATCATTTTGTGAAGGAATCGGTTCAATTGATTCAGAGTTTCTCGCATCACTACTAACCAGCAGATGGTGACAAACTCTTTATTTCAGAATTGAGCAGTGTGTACTACCTACTATATTTTAGTTTTATGTGAACTAGTTTACAATATACAATTTTTTTTGATACACTGTTGTCCATGCTGAAAAATCCATCTTAACCCATTCAAACTCAAATTATATTCCAGAGACACAAAAAAATATGTCTATGCTTTATATTTGTGATATTCAATATTTTGAACAAACTAATAATCACTCGTTTGACTATCATGGCGAACTGAATAAAAGATTCCACAGTTAGTGTCATGTTTATTGTGCACAATAATCTCCACTACTACACACACACGACTGTTTATTACACAAATGTTCAAACGTAATCTTTTCCTGAGTAGCACCGTCCAATCAGGCCTCAGACCAAGCAATGAATGGAGGGCAGTCATTGGCTGTCCTGCTCATAAACCACGCCCACCTGCCTCCGGGCCTCATCCATGATCCCAGTGAGAAGCTCTGAGTCTGTCAGGGACATTTTAATGCTCTCCTTCAGTCCTGAAACACAGATTCGAGTTAAAAAAAAAATTTGCATTCACCCTTCTACTACAACTACTACTTTTCCTGAACCAATAGAAACTTCAATGGCTGAAATATGTTTTATTTTTTAGAAAACAAAGACAGAAATATTACAGTTAGACACCTTTTTCTTGAAGATATTATTTCTGTATCTCCTGCAATCTTTTACTGGAATAATTTATTGAAAACTTTAAATTGGAAAAAAATGTGGTCCTTACAACAAAAATATTTTCTCACTAATAAAGTTAAGGAATTGGGGATTGTCTTTCAAAATAATAAATACATTTGACCCTGTTCAATATTTAATGATTAAATATAAAATGATTATTGACACAAGATGCTCATTTTGCCAAGTTCACACAGAAACTGTTTATCATTTATTTTGGTCATGTTTCTATACTGAACAATGATGGAAAAATATTGACACATTTATTAAAGATAATATCCAACAAGACATAATTTTTTTGCATACTTTGATTTTTGACCCAACTAAAAACAAAGCTTGCTTTGTGATCAATTACATTTATTTTCTTGGCAAATTTTATATACATAAATGTAAATTCACCAACAAAAAAACAGTTTTTCTTGCTGTGTTTTATTTGGTAAAATAATTTAAACTGTAGCCTACCTTAACACCATTTCATCCTCAGTAAATAAGAAAGCAAGTAAAACAACCTCAATTTGTAATGATTTTAATTTGTACACTCTAACGGATGCAAAAAATAATATCTTACCCTCATGGTCTTTTTTTTCTATCTTCTCCTATTTTTCCTTTGCTAGTTTTCTTTTTTTTAGCAAATCATTGTTAACTTTTTTTTTCTTCTCCTGTATGTTCAGATGAGATTGAACATATCGTTGATATATTTTGTGTATTGTATACAAAGTTGTACATCATTAATGTCATCTCTGTATGGTTTGCAAGCATATATAGGCTATATGAAGAGTTCAGATGCAAAAGCCTCTAAGTGCCATTTGAAATTTTCTTCTAGAATGATCATTTTTATCAAGTTCAGTATATTTAAGTATATTTAAGTATATCAAAGTATATTTAAGTTCAGTAAGTTCACTTAAATGACAATTAATAGGTCATCTTCATTGCCATTTAAGTGAAATTACTGAATTTAAATATACAAGCTTGATAAAAATTGTCATTCTAGAAGAAAATTTCAAATGGCACTTAGAGGCTTTTGCATCTGAACTCTTCATATATATATATATATATATTTGTTTTGTTTTTATGAAAAAAGATGAGAGTTGCTCAGGACGGATGCATGACACCCAGAACTCATGAGATACTTCACATCTTGTGTCTCTGAGCCCTATCTTCCCCCCAGCGCACTTGACTTTGTACAGCGACGCATGTTTGATTCCTATTCTGCACCGACGCACGGGGACCTTTCCCTCCAGACGCTCGTCTGTAAATTAGGGAATGAACTTGCGCTCCCGGGGCGGTTCAGGAAAAGAGGAGGAGTGTTCCAGCGCAAACGTTCCCTGGTGATATTTTACAGCTCCAGAAAACAGTTCCTCCACTGACCAGGAAAAACCGAGTCTAAAGTCAGTGGTGCGATATTCAGATGATATTTTAAGAGCACATGCTTGGCCATAATGTAGCGTGTGTGCACAACACACACACACACACACACACACACACACACACACACACACACTTTGCTTCTCTCATCTACACAGACGCAACAGTTCTCATTTTGCAAACCATACAGAATTACAAGAAAAATATTACCACACGAGGGAAATCATTGTGGTGTCCATGAAGATGTGAAAAAATAGGCATAAATCTAGTTTACAGATTTACCCAAATTATTACACGCCTGTTAAACCGAAGCTAATTTGGGTGTTTCTCCATCCACATATAATGTCACTTCTCTGTGTTTTACGAGCAATCCGCCGGGAATGTGCGGATCAAGAGAATGTGAGTCGACGCTCTGATTGGTTTATTGCACGTTACGCCCGATGAGTGATGTAGCGATTTCAGACCAACACATTTTAGATTATTAAAGTTACTTGCGTTTCGCGTTTGATACTTGCGTTTCAGATCATTAAAATAGGGCCCATAGTGTGTGTTACCTTTCAGGAGGCAGCGTCTCACTTCTTCTGCCTCGTATCTCAGTCCGGTGCTGTTCTCGAAGTGCAGCGGCAGCGCGGGCTCAGGGAGAGGGAACTCGGCCTTTATCCCGTTCACTTCTACAGTGGTTGGGCAGTGCATGGGGTTCGGCACCTAGTGCACAGAGCAGTGCACAAAACTCAATGAAAACTCAAACAGTAGATCACGACGCAAGCAACAACAAGGTCATGCGTTCGACTCTAATTCATGCATGCATGCAATATTAGATGCTGTAACGATACCCTAATGTCACGATTCGATACATACGATATTATTGTGATACTCCAAGACATAAAAGGTTAAGGCTAAATTTGGTTTTACATTGTGTGTGTAAATTAATATTCTTGGACTCAGTGCTGAAACCCAATACAGGACAATAGAGACACCAGAATAACAATATTCATGATTCTGAAGCTGAAAATATAGAATTATTTCATACGAATATGTTTGCACTCTTTCACCGACTAGATATATTTCAAATAATGTCGGCCACTTTTTACTGGTAACATCAGACATTTGGCATTATCAGGACACACAAATATTCCCCCATTGCATTATTATACATTATATTCAGCATTATATAGTAGTTAAATGTAGTACTGACACTAAAATGCTGAAAACTAGAATTTTATTCTCACACAGTAATTTTTCTTTTGGGTGAACTTACACAATACATATTGTCACTATCCAGATGCATTTTTGTATTACAATATATTGTTACACCCCTATGCATATCTTGAATGCAATATTAGTCGCTTTCAATTGTGCCTGTAAAATTATGTGAAATGAAGCACCACGGTAAGTGTCTCTGTGTGTGTGTGTGTGTCTGTGTGTGTGTGTGTGCGTGTGTCTGTGCGTGCGTGCGTGTGTCTGTGCGTGCGTGCGTGTGTCTGTGTGTGTGTGTGTCTGTGTGTGTGTGTGTGTGTGTGTGTGTGTGCGTGTGTCTGTGCGTGCGTGCGTGTGTCTGTGTGTGTGTGTGTGTCTGTGTCTGTGTGTGTGTGTGCATGTGTCTGTGCGTGCGTGTGTCTGTGTGTATGTGTGTCTGTGTCTGTGTGTGTGTGTATGAGGACACAAATTTGTATAATGATGTGTATTACACTGGTATTACAACTTATGGGTGGTTTATGAGGACACTTCAAAAGTCCTCATAAATCAAATGGCTTAAAAAACATAAAAAATTAAAATGCAGCATGTCTCCTGTGATGGGTAGGTTTAGGGATAGTGTGTGTGTGTGTGTGTGTGTGTGTGTGTGTGTGTGTGTAAGGGGACGGAATATATAGTTTGTACAGTATAAAAACCATTACGCCTATGGAGAGTCCTCATAATGCTGTCACACCAGCATGTGTGTCTGTGTGTGTGTGTGTGTGTGTGTGTGTGTGTGTGTGTGTGTGTGTTCTCAGTCACTCACTCTGATGGTTCCTCTGGTTCCACAGATGGTGGCGTCGTTCGGGAGCGAACAGGAGAGAGAACAAGTACATAAAGCCATCCTGTTCCCGGAGAACTTCAACACCACCACCATCGACTCGTCCACTCCTGACACACACACATCAGGATCAGCTCATCTGAAACATCTCAGACAAAAACCTTGTGGTGTGTGTCTGTTCAGTACCCGAGGGCGGCAGGACCCCGGTGGTGTGTGTTAGTGTGCTGTGTGTTAGTGTGCTGTGTGTTAGTGTGGTGTGTACCCCTGTGGTGTGTGTTAGTGTGGTGTGTGTTAGTGTGGTGTGTACCCCTGTGGTGTGTGTTAGTGTGGTGTGTGTCTGATCAGTACCCGAGGGCAGCAGGACCCCTGTGGCGTGGATGGACTGGGGTTTTTCCCCCTTGAACACCATCAGAGCGAACTGCAGACAGTAGATGCCGATGTCCAGCAGAGCTCCTCCACCCTGATCCCTCTGTGTGGTGCGGGTCCGGTCCAGAAGAGGCAAGCCGAAATACGCCTGCACCATCTTCACCTCACCGATAGTGTTCTCGGAGAGGAGCCGGTCCACCTCGGCGTACACAGGGAAACACCTGGACCACACGGCCTGACATGTAAAATGTAAAAATGTTTAAAAAAAAACGTAATATTATTTTTTATGTCTGCATGAGTATGTGTTACACATGTGTTTGTTGAGGAACTGAAGAGTGTTTGTTGAGGAACTGAAGAGTGTTTGGTGAAGAACTGAAGAGTGTTTGTTAAGGAACTGAAGAGTGTTTGTTGAGGAACTGAAGAGTGTTTGTTGAGGAACTGAAGAGTGTTTGTTGAGGAACTGAAGAGTGTTTGTTGAGGAACTGAAGAGTGTTTGTTGAAGAACTGAAGAGTGTTCGTTGAGGAACTGAAGAGTGTTTGGTGAGGAACTGAAGAGTGTTCGTTGAGGAACTGAAGAGTGTTCGTTGAGGAACTGAAGAGTGTTTGGTGAGGAACTGAAGAGTGTTTGTTGAGGAACTGAAGAGTGTTTGTTGAAGAACTGAAGAGTGTTTGGTGAGGAACTGAAGAGTGTTCGTTGAGGAACTGAAGAGTGTTCGTTGAGGAACTGAAGAGTGTTTGGTGAGGAACTGAAGAGTGTTTGGTGAGGAACTGAAGAGTGTTCGTTGAGGAACTGAAGAGTGTTTGGTGAAGGACTGAAGAGTGTTCGTTGAGGAACTGAAGAGTGTTCGTTGAGGAACTGAAGAGTGTTTGTTGAGGAACTGAAGAGTGTTTGTTGAAGAACTGAAGAGTGTTTGGTGAGGAACTGAAGAGTGTTTGTTGAGGAACTGAAGAGTGTTCGTTGAAGAACTGAAGAGTGTTTGGTGAAGGACTGAAGAGTGTTTGGTGAAGGACTGAAGAGTGTTTGGTGAAGGACTGAAGAGTGTTCGTTGAAGAACTGAAGAGTGTTCGTTGAAGAACTGAAGAGTGTTCGTTGAGGAACTGAAGAGTGTTCGTTGAGGAACTGAAGAGTGTTTGGTGAGGAACTGAAGAGTGTTCGTTGAGGAACTGAAGAGTGTTCGTTGAGGAACTGAAGAGTGTTCGTTGAGGAACTGAAGAGTGTTTGGTGAGGAACTGAAGAGTGTTTGGTGAGGAACTGAAGAGTGTTCGTTGAGGAACTGAAAAGTGTTTGGTGAGGAACTGAAGAGTGTTCGTTGAGGAACTGAAGAGTGTTCGTTGAGGAACTGAAGAGTGTTTGGTGAGGAACTGAAGAGTGTTCGTTGAGGAACTGAAGAGTGTTTGGTGAGGAACTGAAGAGTGTTTGGTGAGGAACTGAAGAGTGTTCGTTGAGGAACTGAAGAGTGTTTGGTGAGGAACTGAAGAGTGTTTGGTGAGGAACTGAAGAGTGTTCGTTGAGGAACTGAAGAGTGTTCGTTGAGGAACTGAAGAGTGTTTGGTGAGGAACTGAAGAGTGTTCGTTGAGGAACTGAAGAGTGTTTGGTGAGGAACTGAAGAGTGTTCGTTGAGGAACTGAAGAGTGTTTGGTGAGGAACTGAAGAGTGTTCGTTGAGGAACTGAAGAGTGTTTGTTTGTTGTTTGGTGTGTGTTCACCTCCATGAGGAAGACGTTGTTCTCCCTGGCGGCCGAGACGAGCTGCTTCACTTCTCTCAGGTTCATGGCGAACGGTTTCTCACACAGAACGTTCTTCCCTGCGTTCAGGAACAGCAGACCGACCTGAAGATGATGAGTGTGAACAATCCCGATATACACTACATCTGACGGAGGAGAGGAGAGTCACTAACTGCAGCAATCAATCAAGAAATCAGTCAAGAAATCAAGAAATCAATCAATCAACCAACCAACCAATCAATCAATCAATCGAACAATCAAATCACACAATCCCACAATTAATCAATCAATCAATGAAACAAACAATCACACAATCAATCAAACAATCCATCGAACAATCAATCAATCAATCAATCAATCCAACAAACAAACAAACAAATAATCGTCCAACCGTTCGTCTATATATCTGTCGGTATGTCTGGCAATTCTGACTTCTCAGAATTAGAATAAACTCAGATAAAAAAAGTAAAAAGTAATGCCCACAGTAATGCCTTTACTCACCGATATCAGGCTTCGTGATCAGCTCTCGGTAGCTGCCGTATGCGTCTGGAATCCCATGAGTCCTCGCAAATTTCTTTGCACTTTCTAGGTTTCTTGCTGCAACTGCAACTATCTACAAACACACACACAGAAAAGATAAGTTAACGAATACAGGCGATCACATATTAACAGCATGTGTAGTTCAGCACCTGGTGTTCTTGATGAGGAAGAGTCTTCAGAGCCACACAGAAATCATGACTGATGTTTCCAGCTCCACAGATCCCCCAGCGAGTCGCCATGTTGCTCCAGTCGTCCTGAGGCTCAGCGAGGGTTTTATCTGCGGTTCACAGTTCAGGACGTCATGTGATCTGATAAAGACTAACTTACTGATTGGAAACTGCCGTAAACATCTCTGTGTCGCTCAGACCATGATGTAGTTTTGCTGTTTGATGTTAAAGATTAAAAACACGTGGGACGAGATATCAATGTGTTCAAGGCTGAATATGATGAGCTCATAGTGACTCAACACAAATCAGATCCTCACTAAATATGACAAGTAATGATGATCAAGCATTGTGTTATTATGGATAAGGTCTTTCAAACAAGTTGCAAATGCCTTCATGCAATTTATAATATACAGTTGTCTGCTGTTTCCTGAATTATCAATTGCTATTGATCAATTGTCATGTTGATCAAAATATTATACTAGTTCTATTTTATATGTGTGTGTGTGTGTGTGTGTGTGTCTATCAGTTCATTATATAAGTCATTACGTAAATACAAAATGGTTGAAGTTATTATAAACTTTCAAGCATGTTTTTTATACATCTCTATCAAAAACAGAATGAACAGCCGGGAAGAAGAAGAGGAGTGAGGATGGAGAGGTAGAAGAGGCAAATGCATGTTTCTGATGAAATAAAGGCCATTGTGCAATCTCAATGATGAATGCTGGAGAACAACCGTTTTCTTCAGTTCAAGCATTTCGTAGACAGAACAGGTATCCCAGTTAACAATTTATGGTTCCCAGAACGTTGCGGGAACGTTCCCTTAAGGTTTTGTTTAGGTTTTGGTTCCCATGGATAGTTTTCTTAAAGTTCAGGGAACGTTATTATAACCCTGAGGGAACGTTCCCTAAATGTTAGTTTTTGGTTTGGTTCAAACTAACCTTTAGAGAACCATAAACTAACGTTCCCTAAACGTTCAGTGTTAGTGGGGATATAACCAAACAATGTGCACTGTTTTCTAATACTGTATACTTACTGTAATGCTATATTACAGTTGTCCACTTGCTTTTTACATTATACAGTAAATATACTTTATAGACACATACTAACACAATTTCCCTCAGATTAATGTGTAAATTTGTGTGTGTAAAAAAGTGAAGTGTATTTTCAAGCATTGCCACAGTTCACATCAGGAAACACTGACAGAGTAAACGGCTTTATTGACAACATGGCTAAGCATTTATTCATTCTGATGACACTGATTTGTTCATTGACATAAAAACTCAAAGGATTTTGAGCAAGTTACAGGTTTTTGCAGGAAATCTATCGTGTTCTGCTGTTTGTATGAATTGTTTTGAGAAATACACTGGTTTACAAATCTTAATGATGATTCAGGAAATGTTTCAAAGCGACCCAAACCATGATAAATGAATTTATACAAATATGAATATTCAGTGTAGTACCTTATACTGTAATAATGTTAGAAAGTTAATTTAGTAACAATTGAAAAAAAAAAATGGGGGGAAAAAGAAGGGGAAAAAAATTATTCGTATAAGAAACTGTAGTCATGAAGCCTGCATGTGTGTCCGTCAGTCACTAGGTGGCGCTGCGACGCTGTTATAAAATCAAACAGCGGTCAGCTCGTGTACTTACTGTAAACATCTGTTCAGTTCAAATACAAACAAAACATATAGAAAATTAGCATGTTTTTAGCATATTATATATATTTATATAAATAACATACATTTACATATAGCCTACATAATATAAATTACAATTGTTACAAAATACAATATATACAATTGTTACAATATATAATGTGTGAGTGTATGTGTGTGTGTGTGTGTGTGAGAGAGAGAGAGTGAGTGAGTGAGTGAGTGAGTGTGTGTGTGTGTGTGTGTGAGGGAGCGTGTGTGTGAGTGTGTGTGTTTGGGGTAAAACTATCAATGATGTCACTCACCTGAAGGATGCTGGGATGCGTCGTCATGACAACAAGATACCAGCTGGGTAATCTGTATGCAAATGGGGTAGTCACGCGTCGGTACAGCAGGACCTGGTCGCCATGCCAACGGGACTAGTTTTTTTACGCTTCACGCCGCAACTCACCTTTCCCGGTTATTTGGTGAGAGAGAGTTGTCTATGTTATTATGTAGTGGTTTCTATGGGAATATCATGGGACTCTGATATATACCAACTCCAGAATGATTGTCAGTCACTGTCACATGGTATTTATAATGTACTGAAGTCGATACTTCAGCCTAACCTGCTACTGGCAGTGTCTAAACAAACACCATGGTATCACCATAGTACCATGTGCAATAGTAGCCTAGCCTACCTTTTGTAAGTAAAAAGATGGAAACAATATTTAAAACATGTACAGCAGTTCGAGTTACAAAGTAATATTAGCGCCACACAGTTGTCAATAAAAGAAATATGTAACGTCAGAAAGATTTTGAAATATATTATTTGTGTGTGCGTGCGTGTGAGTGTGTGTGTGTGTGTGTGTGTGTGTGTGTGTGTGTTCACTCAGAAGGTGAGACACTATTTTCTGGTGGCGCTGAATTTCACACGACACCTTCACCAGCGGCTCAAGGTCACCGTGAAGACAGGTTTGACAGGGAAGTGTGTGTGTGTGTGTGTGTGTGTGTGTGTGTGTGGTATAATAAATTAGGGACAGAGTGAAACTGGGTCGCTGCAACACAATGCTTTCCTGATATTTGGATGCTGTAGTTTCGAAGGAAAATGCACAAATATGAAATAACAGACAGAGGAAAGATGGAGAGTTTAGCAGCATGATGTCATGAGGTACAGTAGATGATCTGTACAAATGTGATTTTTATGGATTCGTCAGATGCTTTTATCCAAAGCGACTTGCATTCAAAGTAAATGTGATCAGGGTTTAGGGTTAGTTTTAGTTTTAGTAAATATCATTATCGTTATGTGTCTGAGTGATCCTTATTGTTCCTTAAAATTGAGATATGTCTTTGTTTAAGGACAAAAGCTTTCTGTGTGATTATTCATTTATTATTATTATTATTATTATTATTTATTTGTTTAATTTATCTATTTATCTATTCTATTATTAATTATTTATTTACTTAGGCTATATTTATTTTTAAGTTAATATATGCAAGTCTTTTTATTTATTGATTTATTTTAATTTATTTTTTAATTGTTTTAATTTATTTATGTTTCTGTTTATATTGATAGATTGTTTTCCTTTTTTTTCTTCATTTGAGACAATTTTTTAAGAATATTTTTTTTTACTTTGCTCAGGGAACATCTTGACAAAAAAGTTTTTTGTTTTGTTTTAGGCATATCTTAAATGAACACTCCACTTTTTTTTGGAAATCGGCTCATTCTCCAGCTCCCCTAGAGTTACACAGTTTTACCGTTTTTTAAATCCATTCAGCCGATCTCCGGGTCTGGCGGCGGTAGCACTGTTAGCATAGCTTAGCATAGATCATTGAATCCGATTAGACCGTTAGCATCTCTCTCAAAAAATAACCAAAGAGTTTCAATATTTTTCCTATTTAAAACTCGACTCTTCTGTAGTTACATCGTGAACTAAGACCGACGGAAAGTGAAGTTGCGATTTTCTAGGCCAATATGACTAGGAACTATACTCTCATTCCTGCGTAATAATCAAGGAACTTTGCTGCAGTATCATGGGTGAGCCGGCGCAATGATATTACGCAGCGCCTGAAAATAGCTTTTACTGTCTATGGAAAATAGTCCCCATCTAAATAACTTCCAAGAAGTTTTCATTTTCTGTCGGTCTTAGTTCACGATGACACTACAGAAGAGTCTAAGAAGTTTTAAATAAGAAAAATATTGAAACTCTTTGGTCATTTTTTTTGAGAGAGATGCTAACGGTCTAATCAGATTCAATGATCTATGCTAAGCTATGCTAACAGTGCTCCCGCCAGACCCGGAGATCGGCTGAATGGATTCGAAAACGGTAAAACTGTTTAACTCCAGAGGAGCTGGAGAATGAGCCGATTTACAAAAAAGTGGAGTGTTCCTTTAAAACAAGCTGTTTCCCGTGTACATACGGCCTATATTACATCAGAAAATAGGAAAAATCCTTTCAGATCTGCAGTATTTTGATGATAGATTGGACATTTTCTCTCTCCTCTCTCTCTCTCTCTCATAAATCATTGCTAATAAGACCTGGGACATTAATAAGAAAATAAATCATATAGTATTTGATGTCATGTTGTTGTTAATGGTGAATTTCGGAGTCATAAAACTCATTTTCTGGGGTCAGTATCCCTAAATCCCGTCCTAAACTAGCAGTGTTCCCTCGAGCGCCGGGATAATCCCATCCGGGTCACGCGGGTCAAACACTAAAGTAATTAATCCTTTTTGCCCAGTCCGCTAACGGAGCAGTGCTCCTCTTCACCTTTCTGTTCCCGGCGGATTCCTCTTTTATTTCTCCGTATGCAGTGAGAGATTCTTGTTCATGGTGTGTGTGTGTGTGTGGGAGAGAGAGAGAAATAAAGCTGGACTTTTATGTGAATTAAAATGTTTTAAAGTGGCATTTCAAGGTCTGCAGGATTACGGTGGATTTTTTGTCCGTGTAGAGAAGCGTACGTGTGCCGGACACTAACTATTATAGACCATAACAAGAGAAAAATAATTTCGGATGTTTTGACGATGTGGTCGTTTGTTTGGTTACTCCCTCAGAAATTTTTCTTAATAAAATAAAATCAAAGAAATATCTTATAAAAAATATTTACAGATTTTATCCTGTCAAGCTTCTTTCCCAGACATTTAGAGCTGGTCCTTTTGTGATGTTTTTTTCTGAAACTGCAGGACATTAAAAAGACGTATTAAAATGCATTAAAGTATATTTGTATTTATATGTACTTTTTTAATACATTTAATAGTACGTCTTTTTCTCCTGGGTTTGTTTTGGGGGTTTCCTTATTTCTGGAGGAATGCTAATGTTCTTTTTGGGGTTTTATATTATATGACAAGAATCTAATCGAAGCAAATTCATGTATTAACCTCCTTTTGTTTTATATCCATAAATGTAAATATACAAAACAAGAATCTTCAAACAAGAATTGAATTTGTACTTAAATACAATTTCAATGTCTGTAAATAAGAAAGCTGTAAAAAAATGTTTTTGAATTTGTGCCATGTTTATTATTGAACTATAACTTGTTTATTGTTTAAAGTGTTTTTTTTATTGCAAATTTTAACAAACGTATGATACAAAGACAGACAATCTTTCCAATAGGTCAATATTCAACAAGAAAAAGATAGAAAGAAGTCTAAAATGATTTGCCAAGAGAAACAAAAAAACAAAAACATTTGTCTGTCTTTGCATCTTATGTTTGTCCAAATTTGCCAATTTTTTATAATAATAATAATAATAATAAAGTCAGATGTCCTCCACGTGTGATCAGATCTCCTGAAGTGTCAAGGTTTGCGTGCTTCACCACGGATTTATGCTTTTGTGTTTTTGGCGAGTGCTTAAACTGTGCACTTTCAGACCCTCCATAAACTCTCTATTAGATCTTTTATTTGCTTATTTATTTATTTGTTGCTCAGCCTCCAAAAAAGCCTCCTGACATCTGGCTCTCCCGCATCTGTCCGCCTGCCAAATTCAGGAAAAGCTCAAGCTTTCTGCAAACCCACGATGACGGGGAATTATGGCTGCGGTTATGAATTATGATGCATGGGCCGGGTGGCATGTGGGTCAAAGACATCAGTTAAAGCAGGTTGAGGGGCTCTTAACCCAGTTCTCTGGATTATAGAAGCACAGCGGTTAAAGTCGGGACAGGAGAGGAGGATTTGGGGTTGTGTGTCTCAGATTCCTCTCCTCCTCTGACCCGTGACCCGCAGAAATACTCACAGGCTTAGTAAGATGTTGAACCAGATAAACCTTCATGTTCCAGTCTTTACTGTAGCGTTTACAGCTTCATATTCCTCTGCATTCTCTACCAATGTACGTACAGTACTGTTTAAAGTTCAGCAAACCGGTCAAGACATTTATAATGTTACAAGAGATTCCATTTCAAATAAATGCTGTTCTTTTAACTTTCTGTTCATCGAAGAATCCTGAAAAATAAAAAGGATCACGGTTAAAATAAGTGCAGCACAACTGTTCAACACTGATAATAATCATCAATGTTTCTTGATCCTCATATTATCCTGATTTCTGAAGGATCATGTGACACTGAAGACTGGAGTAATGATGCTGAAAATACAGTATATTCACATAGAAAACAGCTGATTTAAATTGGAATAATGTTTCACAACATTATTCCACTATTTTTTACTGTATAAAAAAAAAAAAAAAAATGGCACAACATTTTTAAAAAAAAATAGCATAAGACTTTTCTATCAAAAATGTTATTGAGTCCAAAATTTTGAATGGTAGTGTACAATCATTAGGCAAATAAACCCTGCCAGCCTCATCAGAAACATCAGCACCCTATAAACATGACACACACACACACACACACACACACACACACACACACACACACACGTCTGGTTCGCTATCTTTGTGGGGACTCTCCATAGGCGTAATGGTTTTTATACTGTACAAACTGTATATTCTGTCCCCTTACACTGCCCCTGTCCCTAAACCTACCCATCACAGGAGACATTCTGCATTTTTACATTTTCAAAAAACATTACTTAGTGTGATTTATACACTGTTCTCCTCATGGGGACCGCTGACTGGTCCCCACAATGTAGGTGATTTCAGGTTTTACTATACTTGTGGGGACATTTGGTCCCCACAATGTAATATAAACACGAGCACACACACATACACACACACACACACACACACACACACACACTGCCCCTGTCCCTAAACCTACCCATCACAGGAGACATGCTGCATTTTAAATTTTGTAATAAAACATAGTTTTTTATGTTTTTTAAGCCATTTGATTTATAAGGACTTTTGAAGTGTCCTCATAAACCACCCATAAGTTGTAATACACATCATTATACAAATTTGTGTCCTCATAAATCACATAAACAAACCCACACACACACACAATGAGCTTCACAATGAAAAACAAATAATTTGCAGGGAAATAGATAAAATCATTATATACCATTGTTTTATAAAGACCAAAAACACACAGTGAAAATACAAACTGAATCTTTTTTTAAAAAAGAGAAAAAAATAAGGTTTTATGTCCTTTCAAAGATCCATCTTATAAAACTCTTTACACTTTTAGTTACTGCAAGTCTTCTATGTCCTGATTGGCTAAAGTTGATACATCAATATTTTTGGTCTATATGAGATTTGCATGTAATTAAATAACACACATGCATGTGTGTTCATTATTTCATCTTTTAGGAGTACGACAGAGACAGCAAAGCGTGCAAATATCTGCAAATCAACAGCTTGAAATCAGGACACAAACACAGCCTACTTCTTAATATTTTTATTTGATCTTTTCTTAATAATATGCAGTTTGTGTGCTTATCATCCATCCAGGTTTTGATTGGTGTCGCAGTGACTCAGGACAGACGGGTTATGGATCTCCAACACATCTGACGCTCACATCAACACAGTTACATCACACTTATTGCTTTTCCCCAACTTTATAGATTTCATAGGAATAAAAACAATAATAATATATAAAAAAAAAGATCAATAGATTTGCCATTCTCTGATTGATCCGTCTCTGTTCTCTCATTTCAAGCATGTCGAACATTGTGTCTTCATTACTGTCCTGAAGAAAATGCTAAAGTGTATTTCAGTAACCTCAGATAACATGATGCTTTCCAATACAATAATCACAGATCAGAAACGTCATCACAAACTGTGTCAGGAAAACCAAAACAAACGCAGAGAAATAAATAATATCATTATATTTTGTAAAGACCAAAAACACAGTGAAGTGGGTTAAAACAGTGCTGTGGAAAACACAAACCGAGCCCTCGAAAGGTTTATGTGCATTCAAAGATTCATCTTTCAGAACACATCGCATTTCTTTCAGCCAAGCATGTTTGATTTAAAGTGAAACATTTACATTTTAAATGTAACACGTGAACTTTCAACACTGTGACAAAGATCCAGACACAGAGAACCGGTGTTTCTCACCCTGTAACATGTGCTACATGTACACAGCAAAATCCCCAGTGTTAATCGAACTCTCCTGGGGTACATATAGGTCCATGGACCTATATGTACCCCAGGAGAGTTCGATTAACACTGGGGATTTTGCTGTGTATGTTTGATGGAGATGTGTCCTGGCAGTGATCCATACGGGCAAAAACACTCTTTTGTTTTTCATGCACTGGGCAATCTTAAGATTTGGGTGATTTTGCTTTCATAACATGTTATATTTCAGATTTTTTTGTGATAACAAGAGAAATCCAAAACCTCCTCTGTAAAAACTCTCATTATCTCAACAAGATCAAACAAGAATTTTGAACCTCGCTTTCTCCAATGTTCAGGAAATGTACACAAACTAGCGCATGTTCAATTAGGATACATAACGCCTCATTTGCATATTTAACAACATTTCAAAAAGACACTTGCCTTAAAGGAGAACTCCAGCGCAAAATGAACCTTTGGTCTAATTACACATTGTTACCTAGTCAACCGTTATCTGAGATTTGTTTTCATGATTATCGAATGTAAATAGTTTTATCTCTAAAAACAGTTTAGCCTATAACGCTAGTATAACGCTAGTAAATAGGGCACAGAGTAATGACAAATAAAAATCACTTGTTAATACCACTAACAAGGCTCAAAATAGCCCCACACTAACACGGTAGCATAATAAGGGTCCCTACCTTCAAACCGAAGCATTGAGAACTTTGTCAGTGTCCAGACAGTTTAATAAGAAGATATTTTATACATAGAGTCAGCTTCACGAATACAGGCAGAAGCCATCTTTGAAAAACAGTCTCTACCAGTCGATCTACGAACGCAGATCCAAGTGCGCTGAAATGTGTAGAATCTCATATGGTCCGTTGTTTCCGGAAGAAAGCACTGAGCGCATAAGAGAAGCACTGAACGCAACAGAGAAAATAAATAAATAAAAATAATTTAATCACATCTCACCAGCGCACTTGGATCTGCGTTCGTAGATCGACTGGTAGAGACTGTTTTTCAAAGATGGCTTCTGCCTGTATTCGCGAAGCTGACTGTATGTATAAAATATCTTCTTATTAAACTGTCTGGACACTGACAAAGTTCTCAATGCTTCGGTTTGAAGGTAGGGACCCTTATTATGCTACCGTGTTAGTGTGGGGCTATTTTGAGCCTTGTTAGTGGTATTAACAAGCGATTTTTATTTGTCATTACTCTGTGCCCTATTTACTAGCGTTATACTAGCGTTATAGGCTAAATTGTTTTTAGAGATAAAACTATTTACATTCGATAATCATGAAAACAAATCTCAGATAACGGTTGACTAGGTAACAATGTGTAATTAGACCAAAGGTTCATTTTGCGCTGGAGTTTTCCTTTAATGCACTGGGATTCATCAACGTGGAAGTATGCTGATGTCTATTAGCTCACATGTTTGCCATATTCCCCTGTAGTGTCTGTCTTGCCTTGAGAATGTGTCAGATTTTGACTTTGACGTGCATGATGTCATCACGAAAGGCGAAACTAGTGACTGACTTCCGGAAACAAGAACAGACGCATTTAGTTTCGGCATGTTTGAAAGCTGTGCTCCTATTGGTCAAAATATTTGTATCCACTATGACTAGGGTTGGGAATCGAAAATCTTGTTATTAAATAACATTTTTGATTCCTAGTATCGATTCATTTGTTAGCATTTCAATGTGATTTTAAACCATTGAAGTGCGAGACGACGGACGTGTGTTACAGTGTATTAGACCCGTGCAGCTCTTAAAGGGACAGCACTACTATTCCTGCTGCTATATAACACTAATCAACAGAGAGAAAATACACTCGCTCTTGACTGAATAACTGTAACAATAATTGTAATGTATATTTTATTTATAAAGTGCAGTGTTATTTTACATTTGAATACAGTTTCAATACCTGAAACATCTTAAAACACTGTTTATTTCAGTCTTTGTTCAGTTGTATCTATTTGTTGAGATTGCTAATTTTTTATTTGTTAAAAACGAGTGTTTACTTGTCTTTAGGCTAGTTGTTTTTCTATGGTGTGTATAAACCACAGGTAAACGCTCCTTGTGTAAGTGTTCTTCAGCCTGTTGATTTGTGTTCATGATATTCAGCTACAATTAAATGTTCTGCAAGAAGACTAAATGTGAATGATATCCAAGTTTAAAAAAAAAAAATCTTATTGGAATCAAAATTAGGAATCGATATGCAGAATTGAATTTGGAATCATTCAAATTCAAACAATACCCAACCCTAACTATGACACCATACGAGATAATAACCTTGAATTTGGTTACTTATAGTTTTTGCCAAAATAACTTGCGAGATTTATGATATTCCATCATGTAAGAAAAGTCAACAGTGATAACAAGGTGTTTGGTTTCATTTCTTCGACATGTTCTATGCGTAGCATGTGCGTCTATTCTTGGGCTATGGTTAGACATCTATAATATTTTAACTGACAGCCCAAATTTTGCCTTTGCGTTTTAGCCTGGACGTCTGGATGGCAAATTGCTTGCTGGGTAACGTCAAAAGTCAGAGCATGAGGCCTTATCATACACAGCCAAACCTGATACACACGACTCCAGCAGCTCTTACAGGGATACAGTGAACATTACACTGGGTTCTGGTTATATGTGTGTGTTAAGGACACCTGTGACCCGTGTCAGTTTAAATCCTGCCTCGTCTCGTCACAGCGGCTCTGAGAAAACACACATCTGTAAGCATGAATTAGAGATGATGGTGTCAGTCGAAGCCTCGCGTCCCTTTCCTCCATCATCTTATTGAGCTCGGTGAGTGTGAAATCTAATCCTCAATCACTGCCATTGATTTCATTACCATCTGCAGATCCGTTCCACGAGCAAAGCAAACGGATCCGGCGTAAGATTAGTCGGCAGAATTGGGAACGTTCCCAACATGAATTATAATTGTGCCTTGAAAACTGCAGACACACGGAAGCGTTGCATGTTTCCAGATGGATCGAGTCCAGATTCGACTTGAAAAGTGTCTCATCATGCATGTGTGGCACTCGTTAAAACTGACTTTCCCATTTTCTTTTACAACAGAATGATTCATGGGAAAGTGGTTCATAAAATTTGACAAAAGAAATAGGCATAAATATCAACTCTATGGGCCTCATTCATTAAACCATACAGAAATTAATTTGTATGTGAATAATCTCATTAAATTAAATGTGCTAATTTTCATCACTACCATTTAAATGTTTGGTGTAAGTTTTTTAATATATTTAAAGGAATACTTTTATTCAGCAAGGATGCATTAAAATGATCAAAAGTGACATTTATAATGTTACAAAAGAGTCTATTTCAAATGAATTCTGTTCTTTTTAACTTTCTATTCATCAAAAGAATCCTGAAAAATAAAATTGATCAGTTTCCACTAAAATATGAAGCAGCACAACTGTTTTCAACATTGATAATATTCTTAAAAGTTTCTTGATCCTCATATTATCCTGATTTCTGAAGGATCATGTGACACTGAAGACTGGAGTAATGATGCTGAACATTCAGCTTTGATCACAGGAATAAATTACACTTTACTATACATTCACTTATAAAACAGCTATTTTTTTTATGATAAATTTTACTGTATTTTTGATCAAATTAATGCAGCCTTGGTAAGCAGAAGAGATTTCTTTCAAAAACATTAAACATCCATCTTACCAACCCCAAACGTTTAAACGGTAGTGTATGATTTACACTGAAATATTTCACAATTAAGACCCAATATTCTGAAATCTGAACATCATCAGTCGTCAGTTCCTTAAAGAAATGAAGCACACAGATGCATTTACAAAATAGCTAACAATGCATGAGCCAAGATCTGAACCTGTCAATCTGAATTCGAGATTCTTATAATACGAGTCAGTGATTCTGAATCAAGAGTCTGATTCTGTGACCAGCAAATCTGCTCCGGATTAATGCAATGCTTCAGAGATCATCAAGCTCTCTCTCTCTCTCTAATAATCAATCACTCTTTCGCCCTGATTCCTTCACTTTCTACTTCCCATCAAGCCAACAAGGTTCGACTCCCTGCGGTTGTCTTTGTGTTTTGATTTATTTATGTCACTGTCACAATAAAAACTCCACAATCAATATTTTACCCCCTCTGGAAACTAGCGAGAACCCTGAGAAAACAATCACAAGACGCAGGGAACAAACGAAAGCCTCATCATGGCGAGCGGCCCCCGGGGGTCCTGGTACCTGCCATCAGCACACATCTCCTCAATACATCAGTGTCTCGTTGCATTTGTGCTTCCCGTCTTCCTCTCTCCCTCGTCTCGCATCTCAAAAAGTTGAGTTTTCACAAGGCATGAACTTTCCTCAGGTCAGATGCTCTCAGGTGTGTGTGTGTGTGTGTAAATGCTGTCCCTGATTTCACTTCGAGACACACTGATGGTGAGAAAGAAAAGGGAAAAAATGTCAAACTTGCGTTTAGAAGTAAATCTAAATCTCGCCGCAATGCATTTTGCTAGTTTCAGCCTGACGCAGTTATCATTTTCACGTCATGCGCCGCGTTGTTTAAATAGCAAATGCATTTGATCCCATCTGTGTGCCCATGTGCTGCTGGTCTGAAAACCAGGTGTGTGTTCAGGCGTATTGTTGGTGCGTTGCTATTTTGAGGAACTGAAATAGACTGAGCCATTGACCAACTCAAACCTGGTCTAAAGTCAATGGCACAGTATTATTTTTGTTATTTAAAAAGCGCATTAGTAATGTGCTCCTATAGGTGGGTCCACAACGCGCAGCAGCACACAAAAATGGCAAATATTAAAAATAAAAGGATTACAAGTAAAAGAATATTATTGTGTACATAAAGATATGGTGAATCAGGCTTGTCCCATAGATGGACAACACGTTCAGTTTTTCCGCTTGCAAATTCCTCCATGTAAATAGCGAATCCGCCATAGCGTGAGCACAACTGGCTTTTACAGGGAATGGGAGATGAAACTCTTGATTGTTTTTTTGCACGTTACGCCCAAAACACACCCATTACTCATTAAGAGAATAGGGACAACCATTGTAGACCATGCGCCGGGAGCACCGACCATTTTCCCCGTCATTAAACTAGCAGAAGTGGATTCGGACGCGCCCTTAGACCATGCGCTTAGATCCTTAAAATAGGGTCCAGTGTCTTACATGTCAGAGAAAAGACCATAGAGTATTTGTGCTCCAGACATGAATGATTCCTCCAGCATGCAACCACCTACAATTTATATAATTTCCTTTCTGGAAGCATGTAAACTATCCGGTAACAGATCAGCCAATAAAATTTTTTATATTGTGCTTTTTTGTTGTTTATTAAACCAAATGATGTGTGCAGCATTACAATATCATTATGTTGTCCTGTTCTCAAACTGACAAGGGTCAAGGGTCGCCCGAAAGGTGTCTGTCTGTCCTATTAAATCAAAACGCTGTGGCTGAGAGTCATGACCTGTGAGAGACTCAGGTGTGTGTGCGGAGATCTTCTATCATCCCTGAACAGATTTGATCATCATAGTCTGGACTTAAGGCCCCTTCACACTAAGAACGATAACTATATTAGTGTCCACACCAGCGGACGATATCGCTCTGTTTATTATAACCAGTTTTGTCGGCTGCCACTTTAAATGTTTGAGCTCTTATGGATTCTGGATGGCTGTTAAAGGATTAGTTCAGTTCAAAATTAAAATGTCCTGATAATTTACTCACCCCCACGTCATCCAAGATATTCATGTCTTTCTCTTCAGTGGAAAATAAATGAAGGTTTTTGAGGAAAACATTCCAGGATTTTTCTCCTTATAGTGACTTCAATGGGGTCCAGGTTCAGGAAATTTGAATTCTGAAGTAAACTATTCCTTTAATGTTTTTATCGTATCAGCTGGAAAAAAAATTTCTGAAAGTGATTCAAATGATATAATTTCTCTATGCTGTTATCGTTACAGTTATTATTTATTATTTTTAGAGCGATATCTTTATCATCATAGTTGTCGCCCTTGGTGTGAATGGGCCTTTACACCGTAAATACAAAATCCTTCAAACGATTCCACCGGACCTTAATCATTTAGCAGCTAAAGATATAGAAAAACAAACAAAATAACTTTTGAGCAGCTTTTTGACTAATGGTGTTGGCTTATTTTATGTACAAATAAGAAATGTTGCATGGACATTTCTCCATTTCTTCTCTGTTGCAGTAAAAAGGCAAAACTATTCTCGCTAAGTCAAACTTGATTGCCACTTGCATCAATCAGAGTAACACACACACACGCACGCACACACACACGCGCACACACAGCAGGGCTACACTATCGTATGATCCTGGAAGACACAAGTGAATTGTGATTTAGTTAGGATGTTTCTCAAACCCTCTCCCTTGACGCCCACTCAATGCCCGCTAATATTACTACAGTGTAGCTGAACAAAACAAAGAAATGCTACAGAGAACGTGGGCTGAAACATTTTTTGGTTTTCCTATGTTCACCTCTCCACCTCAGAAAGTCCCAAACATTTGTAGAATGAATAAACAGGTACAATCCCTTAAACACAACCCCTTAGATACAAGATCAGCAATATGTGATCCTCATTAGGGTGCCTAAAAAGGTGTTTTGGATTAGACAAAAATCAGTTTATATATGCAGGCGTGAGTGCATAGGTTCCTGCAAAAAAGTCTTTCTGTCCATGTCAATATTAATAACCAAACTCCTTGTGGATAAATTTGGCTTAGGTATAAAACAAATAGCATTAGATGTAGCATTTCACACCCTCCTATAGATCGATTAACATATATTTAAATATATAATTTCATATATATATATCTATTTATATATCTATATTCAATGAGAGGAAAACGGGAGATTAACAAAGCAAACAAAAGTGAAATCTAGAGCTCTAAGATTACTTGATAGATATTTAGATAGATATCGATAGATATTTAAAAATGATTAAGATTAAAACACAGTGCCAATACAGAGATAACTAAAGAAAAGGTCAACCGCCACACAGAGGAAGATCACTACTGAGTTAGGAGGGTGTGATTTAGCCTCACAAATTGGACGGGAGTTTCGAACGGACCGGTTCTAGATCCGGCGGGTGTCCGTCAGAGGCACGCGGGAGAGAAAGTGCAGGTGACGTCCCTATAGAGTGAGCTTGGACTCGAGAGCTTGGAGAAGTCTGTACTGGGGAGGACATGTACCCGGATACCGAGCTACAGGGTTTGGGCGTCAGCGTAGGAGATGAAAACGGGGATAAGCAGAAACCGGGATCCTGAGGGGAAAGTTGACCCGCTCCCTCTACGGAAAGTGACGGATGGGAGCTGGAAAGTATGTTTAAATCCTCATAAAAGCGGCCTAGGGGAGAGTCAGTGCCTGAAAAGTGGTGACCGGGGAGTTGGCCGGGACAGGAGGATTGCGGGAGAAGCAGGGATGAGTGGGAGCCGGTGGCACTGGAAGGGTCACTATAGTGGAAAGTTCTCCCAATTACGGGGCTTTGGATAGTCGGGCTTGGGGCTAAAGGGGTGTAGCAAGGAGAGGCATTCGCGGAGCCGTACTGAGCGAGCGAGGCAAGCGCTGACCTTTCTAAAGGAAGATAAGTGGATAAAGCGGGTGGGATCTCGTGGGATGAACTCTCAAGGGCTTGGGAACGGTTGGAAGTAGGTGATCCGGGAGTTTGGAAGAGGTTCAATCCGGTGCAAGTCTTCCCGCCTCCGGAAGCAAACTGCAGGGAGCTTGTCTGAGAAGGTTTTGGTGGAGGTTGTCCGTGATTGGGAGCATGAGTGAATAAGCCACGAGGACTGGTATTTAATGAGGTTGGAAATCCACCGGTTTCAGTCGCTCTTTGGGGACGTCCCGGTGGCGTACTGGGTGGCGTACTGGCTTGCTTTTGCCTCGGCTGTGAATGAAGTTGTGCGGTGCTAGAAGTCAGAGACGCTGATGAAGAATAGCTCCCGAATGGGAATGCCGACGCTTGTTGACTGGAACCAGTGGCGCCAGACAAATGATGCATTCGAAGGGATGCAAGAAGAGGTGTGTCGATTCCCGAACGTATCTTTGACGGGGAACCGGATGGAGAGTCTCCAGCTGATCCAGGACCTCCTAAAATTGGTGCAACTGTCTGAAACCTCTTTATCTGGCTAAGGGGCTCGTTTCTCGATCCGATTACGGAAACGGGAGTTCGGAAGAGAGTTGCAGGTAGATGGGGGTGGTGGGTTAGTGCAATGGCGACTGAAGTGGTTGCAGCAGCAGCTTGAAGAGGCGCTTGGATCAGCGGAGCCCAGATCACAGGAGTAGGAGATGGAGGAGCAGGAGGCGAGGGACTTTGCATAAGGTCGGCACAGTGAGCCATGTCCCGATCGTGCTGCACAATCTGCTGGATTATCTCACTTTCCTGGTAGTTCAAAGCCCCTGAACTCAAGTCGTGCTGGACCTTGTGCTGGAGAACCGAGTTCTTCTTCCCTAAGGGGTGAAAGACAAAGTTTTTGCAGAAAAACAGATTTTAAATGAGATTAATAAACACTAACAAAATGTACCATGGTATTTACATTTTTTGGTGGTGATATTGTATTCTATGGTATATATATTGTATTATATGGTATATAAATATGGTAATTATGGTATATATCAAAGTATCATTGTATTACCACTTTTTTTGGAAATGATAGTGTAGTAAACTTATTTCTTCTCAAGTGTTGAAAACTTAGAAGCTAAAAACCAGGAGACTTGGATGTATCTTTTGCAGGTTCTTTATTGCAGATGAGCTGGATTTGCTGTAGTCTCTTTCCCAGCGTCATCCCAAGTCTAACTAAAACATAATACATTTTTAGCTTATATTCCTTTCAAAGGGGTGGAGTTACATCGAGGGGGGATACATTCTAAAACAAAGCATGCAAATGTAGGCATTACCAATCCAATGGAATCAGCATAAACTATTCAAATGCTGATAGTGGCCAGGAACTCTGGAGCCAAAAGCCATCCCAGAGCCATTAAAGAAAGTCTCCCCTACAGTTAATCCAATCAACCTAACGATTCAACATCTAGGCTGAAAGGTGAGAATCTCAGTGATCTGAGAAAACAGGAAAACAGGCCTAGTAGCAGGACAGGAAATTCTTGAAATCAGTCTACTAAACTTTATCAGTTTATACTATTGGAGTGGAAACCTAAATTAAACATTTGATAAATTTGTAACACGTCAATCCCCTCTTTGGGAGTTCTAAATAACTCCCACACTATATACAAATTTAAAACTTAAAGTTCATTCTTGTAACTTGAGATTGTTACAGGCACATAGCTTGCTCTGTGTTGGTGTTTCTGCAATTGCATGCTGACACAGAAAACAAAACATGCAATTAGAGTCCGTGAAATTCTTACGGAAGAATTAACTTCAGTCATCTGGGGTCTTGCTGAAAGATCAAGACTGTCTTTGTGCACAAGTGAGTCCTGAAATGCAGCCATCTTCGGGTGTGGCCTGCAACGTTCTTTCCAGCAAACAAGGATTCTGGAGTCTACAATAGCATGGTATTACAATGGTTTTGTTGTAACTATAATGTATTCTATGGTATATAAATAGGGTTATTATGGTATATATCAAAGTACCATGGTATTACCACTTTTTTGGAAATTATGGCACAGTATTACAATGGTTTTGTTGTAACTATAATGTATTCTATAGTATATAAATATAGTAATTACTGTATGTATCAAAGTACCATGGGATTACCACTTTTTTATGGCACAGTATTACAATGGTTTTGTTGCAACTATATTGTATTCTATAGTATATAAATAGGGTAATTATGGTATATATCAAAGTACCATGGTATTACCACTTTTATGGAAATTATATATTATAAATTATTATTATGTTTATAAATTTTTTTTTTGATGTAACTCATATTCCATTCTGGTATATGAATATGGTAATCATTCAGTACCATAGGGCAGTATATATCAAAGTACCACTGTAGTACCATCTGATACCATCACTTTACCATGGTACTATGCCTATAAAACTTTTGTTATTTCTCATAACAACAAACTATTAAAAGCAGATGACAACACACGCAAAGTCACAATTAGAATTTATTTATTTTTCAATTTAAATTTAGAGTTTGTTTATTCATATATTCATTTAAATTAAAAATAAAATAAAATGAATTAAAAATGTACACAGCTACATATCCTTCATTAGTGCTTCATTATTCAGTCTTTGCCTCTTGTCGTGAGTATGGAGCTTAATATATAATTCATCAGATTTAGCATTATTCAGATTTATAAATTCTATCTATCAACTCAGATGTGCAAAAAAAGATTTCTAGCTATTTTTAAATATTATATAGTTATATATAGATTTTTTTTATATGAAGGAAGAGAACAATTGCAGCTCTCTCTCTGTCTCTCTCTCTCTCTCTCTCTCTCTCTATATATATATATAATTGCATCTATCTATCTATCTATCTAGATAGATAGATAGATAGATAGATAGATAGATAGATAGCTGCAATTATCAAAGTTTTATCAAAAATTACCAAATATATATATATATAAAATAAACAAAACTAACAAAAAGTACCATGGTATTACATTTTTTTGGTTATGATATCATGGTATTACCATGGTTTTGTTGTAACTATATTGTTTTCTATAGTATATAAATATGGTAATTATGGTATATATCGAGTACCATGGGATTACCACTTTTCTTTCCACTTCCTTTATATATATATATATATATATATATATATATATATGAAAGAAGAAGAAAGAAATGTATTTCGGACCAGTATTTGGATCATGTCTTATATATATATATATATATATATATATATATATATATATAGAGAGAGAGAGAGAGAGAGAGAGAGAGAGAGAGAGAGCTGCAATTGGACTCTTCCTTCAAACGGATCATGTCTTTTTTATTAATACCCACCAAAAATGATATAATAATATACACCCTCAGGTGATGCCTTGAATATGAAATAAAAATCAAACGCAGCACTTTGTTGGATCTGTCCACGGTTTCAACAGCACTTTGATTCGTCTCACACTTCAGCACTTCACTCGTGAAGCGTGCGCTCGCCTCAGAACGACTCCGAGAGCAATCAGGACACGGGCCGGATGGAAATAACTCAGAGTAGCAGGAGTCAGTTCGGTCCTGTGTTTGACTGCTCCTCAGCGACAGTCCCAGATAACAACGAGTACACAGAGAGCGCAGACATGACCTCTACCTTACACAGGACTGATATACACAGGAGAGGAAGGGCACTTTGCTATGTTTGGTAATAATGACACACACTCACTCTCACACTGGGCCGTCGAGGAGCCGATATCGACACAAGACACTTTTGATCTTCTGGCTAAACAATAATAGAGTAATAAAACATAAATGTGCCTTGAGAGTGCGGTTGATTTAATTCGGTGCTAAACTTAAATTTCTGAATTTAGATTGGTTGGTCTTGGTAATAATAACAAAGAAATTATAATTAAAATTAATTAAATTATTGATTAATATATAATACATGCACGCACACACGCCAGACTGTCTGAAACAACTCCATAATTATAATTCAATATTCTTATTTTCTTCATAATAATCTGCTCTGAAAGGACGCTGAGGTGCTAAACTTCAAATTGGATTAGAGTTTAGGCCATTTTCTGATAGGAAGAGGAGCGATTAAACAGTTCTTCACCGCAGGGACACACTCAACCTGTGTGAACCACAATTCATTTCAACACAGATGCAGATCTATTTAATCTGTAATTAATTAGCAATGTCTATGAGCGACTGTGAGCAGTGGATAATAGGACCAGAGTTATGCTACTAAAATATGACCTCTTGTTTACAATATATATGAAGCACATCATGTACACTTCCAGATGGAAGTTCTCCTCTATAATAATCCTCTCTTGTACACTGCAAAAATGCTTTTCTTATTTAGTATTTTTGTCTAAAACAAGCAAAATTATCTGCCAATTGGGTCAGAAAAAAAAATCTTGTTTTCAATTTAAATTAAGATTTTTTTGTTACCCCATTGGCAGATACTAATCAAGCGTAGTGTCAGTTCTGGCAGGTCATGCTAGTCAAGCTCGCATCAGTGACTCTCAGCTGATCCATGTCTACCTATAGGAATACAACGCATTTCACTGTATACATATATAACTCCTTCAGTATTATCAGCTTCTCAGGAGCTGATTATCCTCCTCCCTCCCCAGCTCCACCTGTCCAGTCAGGATTACCCCCTCCCTCCCCAGCTCCACCTGTCCAGTCAGGATTACCCCCTCCCTCCCCTGCTCCACCTGTCCAGTCAGGATTACCCTCCTCCCTCCCCAGCTCCACCTGTCCAGTCAGGATTACCCCCTCCCTCCCCAGCTCCACCTGTCCAGTCAGGATTACCCCCTCCCTCCCCAGCTCCTCCTGTCCAGTCAGAGTTACCCTCCTCCCTCCCCAGCTCCACCTGTCCAGTCAGGATTACCCTCCTCCCTCCCCAGCTCCACCTGTCCAGTCAGGATTACCCCCTCCCTCCCCAGCTCCTCCTGTCCAGTCAGAGTTACCCTCCTCCCTCCCCAGCTCCACCTGTCCAGTCAGGATTACCCTCCTCCCTCCCCAGCTCCACCTGTCTCAGTCAGGATTACCCTCCTCCCTCCCCAGCTCCACCTGTCCAGTCAGGGTTACCCTCCTCCCTCCCCAGCTCCACCTGTCCAGTCAGGATTACCCTCCTCCCTCCCCAGCTCCACCTGTCCAGTCAGGATTACCCTCCTCCCTCCCCAGCTCCACCTGTCCAGTCAGGATTACCCTCCTCCCTCCCCAGCTCCACCTGTCCAGTCAGCAGGGTTCCCACTCTTTTCTTGAAATGATTTTCCAGGACTTTTCCAGGACATTTTCAAGACTTTTTCAGCTGCTACAGTGCGAATCAAGTTATCACAACTAAGGCTGGGCGATATACCGATATTATCATATCGAGATATATTTTGAAACAGATGTGATATTGTACCTATACCGTTATATCTGTATTATAGTTGTGCAAAGATTGTTGTCTTTCACAATGCCACCTGCTTTCCTCTACTTGCAATGCCACACTACTAAAACAGAAGTTATTCTCTACTTTAGATCATACACTGCTATTTTACTTGCTGATATCAGTTTAAAAGTCCAAACTCTCACAGCCAAGCTGTATTTGCAATCAGTCACTAACGTTAGAAAATATTAACTATTATCGGACTTCTAAATTAATTACATCTGCTCGCACCAAGGCACATTACGCATCTGGTATACATAATGGCATAAACTGATGAGTTATGTGTTTTTGACTCTAAACTTTGAAACCGTTTTTGTCAATTATATTGCTGAAATGGATAGACCTTTTGTAAAGCTAAATGTGTTTAAATGCAAAATCCATTTAGCCTACTGGTGTATGAAATGGATCTGAAGTAAAATATTCTGACAAACTAGGGTGAAATATATTATTTTCCAGGACAATGCAAACGTTTCCAGGACATTTTACTTTGTTTCCCATTTTCCATGCGTTTTCCAGGACTGGAAAATTGGTCTTTCATTTTCCAGGTTTTCCAGGTTTTCCAGGACGTGTGGGAACCCTGAGTCAGGGTTACCCTCCTCCCTCCCCAGCTCCACATGTCCAGTCAGGATTAGTCAGAATTGCTCGTCTTATGCAAAATTTTACTCAATTTAAAAATTAATCAGAAAACATTGAATTTCTTATGTAAATTTACTTCTCTAGTAAATGCTTCTTGATGTATGGATTTTTAGATATTTAGACTGGAAACAAGAAGAAAAAAATACTAAGAAAAGCATTTTTTGCAGTGTATTTTCTCGCTGTGTGGAGTGAATATCTCTGCTATGGACTGATGGAGTTTGTTGTTTTTCTCGCAGTTGGAGCCGGATGTGGATGTTTACAGTGACGGACAAGAGCTACTGAGGAAAATAAACAGTGTGTGTGTGTGTGTGTCCTAAACAGCAGCGAGACTCACTGACTCAATAAGGCAGAAACCAGAGATGCTGACAGAGAAATTACACTCCATTCTGAGACATTAAACACAAGAGGGAGTGAGAGCTCAGTTTAGCTTCAGTTACACACATAACTGGTGCACGCAGAGAGATACATTATACATTTAAAAAGGGATTTTCAGATGCTTTGTTATATTCTGCATAGTGTGCATTAGTATGCAATTCTAGTGTGTGTGTGTGTGTATGTGTGTGTGTGTGTGTGAGTGAGTGTGTGTGTGTGTTTGTTTGTGTGTGTGTGTGTGTGTGTGTGTGAGTGTGTGTGTGTGTGTGAGTGTGTGTGCATGCGAGTGAGTGTGTTTGAGAATGCGAGTGTGTATGCGAGCGAGTGAGTGTGTGTGTGTGTGTGTGTGTGTGTGTGTGCAAGCGAGTGAGTGTGTGTGTGAGTGAGTGAGTGGGTGAGTGTGTGTGTTATTGCGTGCGAGTGAGTGTGTGTGAGAGTGCGAGTGTGTGCGTGCGAGTGAGTGTGTGTGTGTGTGAAAGTGCGAGTGTGTGTGTGTGTGTGTGTGAGTGAGTGAGTGGGTGTGTGTTACTGCGTGCGAGTGAGTGTGTGTGAGAGTGCGAGTGTGTGTGCGTGCGAGTGAGTGTGTGTGTGTGAAAGTGCGAGTGTGTGTGTGCGAGCGAGTGAGTGTGTGTTTGTGTGTGTGTGTGCGAGTGTGTGTGCAAATGAGTGAGTGTGTGTGTGTGTGTGTGTGAATGTGTGTGTGTGTGCGAGCGAGTGAATGTGTGTGTGAGTGTGTGTGTGGGAGAGTGTGTGTGTAAGCGAGTGAATGTGTGTGTGCGAGCGAGTGAATGTCTGTGTGAGTGTGTGTGCGAGCAGGCGAGTGAGTGTGTGTGTGTGTGTGTGCGAGTTTGTGTGCGAGCGAGTGAGTGTGCGTGTGAGAGTGTGACAGTGTGTGTGTGCGAATGAGTGTGTGTGTGTGTGTGTGTGTGAGTGAATAAGTGAGTGTGTGTGTGAGTGTGTGTGCGTGCGAGTGAGTGTGTGTGTGCAAGCGAGTGTGAGTGTGTGTGTGTGTGTGTGTGTGTTTGTGTGTGTGTGAGTGTGTGTGTGTGTGCGGGTGAGTGTGTGTGTGTGTGTGAGTCAGTGTGTGCGAGTGAGTGAGTGTGTATGTGTTCAACTGGTGCACGGTAATAAAAGAAATACATAATAATACATTTAAAAATGGATTCCACAGTTGCTGTGTTCTGTTCTGCTCATAGTATGGATTAGTATGCAATTCTAAACATACCCAAACTTTAAGGGGAAACCCAAAAATGCAAACAAAGTCCCCCTTTACTCACCCCACTGTTGTTCTGATGCATTATTATGGCCTTATATCTTTTTTATCGGACAAGTTTTGATTTTTGTGTGCATTAACCCTTTAAGTGCCTTACCGATGCGGTCCAGCCGGTCCAGAGCGACGGTCTCAAACGCTCTCCTCATCATGGGATACTCCTCCAGGACCTCGTTGAAGTTATCCACCGACAGCGAGTAGAGGCGGCAGTACGTGTCGGCCCGGACGCTAGCCGTGCGTCTGCCGCGCGTCAGAAGACAGATCTCTGGACGAGAGAGGAGAGACACACCGGTGGTCACATGATATGATGAATCACAGTGATGAGGATCAGCAGAGTGAACCAAACCAGTGAACTCACTGTAAACATCCAGATGAGGATTTGAGGGTAAAATGTGTTTAAATTTACACAATTTAATATAAATATAATGTAAATTGCATTTATTATAAGAATTCATTATTTATTATAATTTGCATTTGCATTTATAACCATTTAATATGGCAGAGTTGTAAGAATAATATAGTTTTTTTAGGTTACAAAATGCAAATTGTAGTAAATAAATTATTATTAATGCATTTAATATCATTCT
>JAULUF010000078.1:2630000-2632500 GCA_031834385.1 Semotilus atromaculatus | reverse complement strand
GTAATCCTGACTGGACAGGAGGAGCTGGGGAGGGAGGAGGGTAATCCTGACTGGACAGGTGGAGCTGGGGAGGGAGGAGGGTAATCCTGACTGGACAGGAGGAGCTGGGGAGGGAGGAGGGTAATCCTGACTGGACAGGTGGAGCTGGGGAGGGAGGAGGGTAATCCTGACTGGACAGGTGGAGCTGGGGAGGGAGGAGGGTAATCCTGACTGGACAGGTGGAGCTGGGGAGGGAGCAGGGTAATCCTGACTGGACAGGTGGAGCTGCGGAGGGAGGGGGTAATCCTGACTGGACAGGAGGAGCTGGGGAGGGAGGAGGGTAACCCTGACTGGACAGGTGGAGCTGGGGAGGGAGGGGGTAATCCTGACTGGACAGGAGGAGCTGGGGAGGGAGGAGGGTAATCCTGACTGGACAGGTGGAGCTGGGGAGGGAGGAGGGTAATCCTGACTGGACAGGGGAAGCAGGGGAGGGAGGGGGTAATCCTGACTGGACAGGAGGAGCTGGGGAGGGAGGTGGGTAATCCTGACTGGACAGGTGGAGCTGGGGAGGGAGGAGGGTAATCCTGACTGGAGAGGGGAAGCAGGGGAGGGAGGAGGGTAATCCTGACTGGACAGGTGGAGCTGGGGAGGGAGGAGGGTAATCCTGACTGGAGAAAGGTGGAGCTGAGGAGGGAGGAGGGTAATCCTGATTGGACAGGGGAAGCAGGGGAGGGAGGGGGTAATCCTGACTGGACAGGAGGAGCTGGGGAGGGAGGAGGGTAATCCTGACTGGACAGGTGGAGCTGGGGAGGGAGGAGGGTAATCCTGACTGGAGAGGGGAAGCAGGGGAGGGAGGGGGTAATCCTGACTGGACAGGTGGAGCTGGGGAGGGAGGAGGGTAATCCTGACTGGAGAAAGGTGGAGCTGGGGAGGGAGGAGGGTAATCCTGACTGGACAGGGGAAGCAGGGGAGGGAGGGGGTAATCCTGACTGGACAGGAGGAGCTGGGGAGGGAGGAGGGTAATCCTGACTGGACAGGTGGAGCTGGGGAGGGAGGAGGGTAATCCTGACTGGAGAGGGGAAGCAGGGGAGGGAGGGGGTTATCCTGACTGGACAGGAGGAGCTGGGGAGGGAGGAGGGTAATCCTGACTGGACAGGTGGAGCAGGGGAGGGAGGAGGGTAATCCTGACTGGACAGGAGGAGCTGGGGAGGGAGGAGGCTAATCCTGACTGGACAGGTGGAGCTGGGGAGGGAGGAGGGTAATCCTGACTGGACAGGTGGAGCTGGGGAGGGAGGAGGGTAATCCTGACTGGACAGGAGGAGCTGGGGAGGGAGGAGGGTAATCCTGACTGGACAGGTGGAGCTGGGGAGAGAGGAGGGTAATCCTGACTGGACAGGAGGAGCTGGGGAGGGAGGAGGGTAATCCTGACTGGACAGGTGGAGCAGGGGAGGGAGGAGGGTAATCCTGACTGGACAGGAGGAGCTGGGGAGGGAGGAGGGTAATCCTGACTGGACAGGTGGAGCTGGGGAGGGAGGAGGGTAATCCTGACTGGACAGGTGGAGCAGGGGAGGGAGGGGGTAATCCTGACTGGACAGGTGGAGCTGGGGAGGGAGGAGGGTAATCCTGACTGAGACAGGTGGAGCTGGGGAGGGAGGAGGGTAATCCTGACTGGACAGGAGGAGCTGGGGAGGGAGGAGGGTAATCCTGACTGGACAGGTGGAGCTGGGGAGAGAGGAGGGTAATCCTGACTGGACAGGTGGAGCTGGGGAGGGAGGAGGGTAATCCTGACTGGACAGGTGGAGCAGGGGAGGGAGGGGGTAATCCTGACTGGACAGGTGTTCTGAATCATGAAAACGGAAGGATAGAAAGCAAAAAAAAAAAAAAAAAAAAAAAAAAAAAACATAAACGACCCAAACTTTACCAGCTAGGAATCTGTGTTAATGTCCCAGAAATAGGGCACTTACCCAGAGACGATTCCACAATTCTGTGACTGTCCCAAAAGCTTAGGGTCAAAAAGCTTTTGTTTTGGCTAATCCATCATTATAAATATTAAAGCTGTAGGAATGGCTGAGCTCCGCTGTGTGTGTGTGTGTGTGTGTGTGTGTGTGTGTGTACCTACTTAACAATTTTTTGGGGACAAATTTGTACTCAAAAGTAACCAAAGCCTAAAAAAAAAAAAACTCCCTTTAGGGAGGCCCTCATTTGTAAAACTGGTATGAGGAAAAAGTTTTGTTTAACAGAAACAGAAAGTTAACAGAAAGTTAACATAAACAGAATATAACATAAACATAAACAGAAAGTTTTGTCTGATTGGTAGGTTTAGGGGTCGGGTTAGTGTGTGTGTGTGCGTGTGTGTGTGTGTGTGTGTGTGCTCGTGTTTATATTACATTGTGGGGACCAAATGTCCCCACAAGTATAGTAAAACCTGAAATCACCTACATTGTGGGGACCAGCCAGCGGTCCCCATGAGGAAAACAGCGTATAAATCACACTAAGTAATGTTTTTTGAAAATGTAAAAAT
>JAULUF010000078.1:2615000-2625000 GCA_031834385.1 Semotilus atromaculatus | reverse complement strand
TGGCTACAACACGACGCTCTTTGTACAAATTGCTGCACAGTGCACATTCATTTAATTCTGAATTTTGCACATAAGTTGAAAGGCATATTGCCTTTATTGCGTGCATTTAATTTGTATCTTTATGAATAATGTAACAAGGACGAAGCATAAACTGCGTTGTTTATTTATTCAGAATCGAATGGATCGCGAATGGATCCGAATGAAGAAACGTAAAAAAAAAAAAAAAAAGGTTCCATACCTCCGACTTTACTTCATACTTTCTCAGTTAATTATCCTGTTTTCATTTTTTTTCTTTACTTCTTCAAGCTCCATTTTGCACTTAACTTAAAGCACAGTGCGAGAGTGGAGGAGATGCTGCGCGTGACACGTGACGTGCTTGATCAAGGGCCCGACCCGACCCGACCCGAGCATAGTGGCGGGAAATATCGGCCCGGCCCGGCCCGCGGGTCGGGTCGGGTCGGGTCGGGCTCGGGCTCGGGCAGAGAATCTAAGCTCTAACGGTGGGCAATGTGCATTTAAGTAGGTAAATATAGGAGGAGTATGTCAAAGTCAGTTACAAAAATGTCCTTTATAATGGGGATAATGGCATGCGTTAACACTCAGATACGTTTTGCTAACATGTTTTAGCATGTTTAGAACTCAATTGCATATTTACTATGTTAAACTGTTAAACATGTCACTTCCTGTTGCCAGTAGGTGGCGCTATTACTTTAACTTAAAATTGTCATGTAGATTTGTTCAGGACAGGACTCTTATCAAACGTGTGAAGTTTGGGGCAGATTGGACATTGCCTTCTTTAGTAACAACAACTTCCTGTTTCATTGCATTAACATGCTTTAGCACTTAGCTAGCATTGCTAGCATGTTTTAACATGTTTCTAACATGTTTACTACTCAATGGCATATTTATTATGTTGCTTGTACTGCATCACAGTGTCAAACATGTATCTTCCTGTTGCCAGTAGGTGGCGCTATTACTATAACTGAATATTCTCATGTAGATTTGGTGTGTGTGTTAATATATATGTATATATTATTTTATTTTATTTTGCTCGAAATAAACTTGAAATGAAATGAAATGAAATGAGATTTGTTCAGGCCATAACTCTTATCAAACGTTTGAAGTTTGGGGCAGATTTGATATTCCATGCTTGAGTTACAGCAAATTCCTATATAATTGCAGTAATAGCATGCTTTAGCACTTAGCTAAGTGTTTGCTAGCATGTTTTGACATGTTTCTAGAATGTTTCTAGCATGTTTAGCACTTGCTGGCACTTTTAAAAATATTATTAGGAGTCCACAACAGTATTAAACATGTCACTTCCTGTTGCCAGCAGGTGGCGCTGTGACTGTAACTGAATTTGAGCATGGACATGTGTTCAGGACAGAACTCTTATCAAACGTGTGAAGTTTGGGGCAGATTGGACATTGTTTGCCTGAGTTACAGCAACTTCCTGTTTCATGGCGAAACATCGAAATTTGTCAGGCCGCCGAGGACACGCCCCTTCGACGAAAACTCAAGATCTTCGCAATTTAACGTCGCAAAGGCCTTAAGATTACACTCACCAAATTTGAAGATGATCAAAAATCTGAGAGGAAGTTCAAAATGGCTGACTTCCTGTTGTGTTTAGGGCTACGCTCCAAGAGACTTTTTTTTTGGTATTGGGCCATTACATGTATATACCGAATTTCGTACACGTACGTGAAACACAGTGGGAGGTGCACTCCGTTGAACATTTATAGGTGGCGCTATCCAGCCATTTTTGCCTGCCCAAATCTGAAACGCATATCAGATGTAAATTTGTACAACTTCTGGAAATGTCAAAAACTGCCCAAAAAGCTCAAAATAGCTCACTTCCTGTTGTGTTTAGGGCTACGCTCCAAGAGACTTTTTTGTAGGTATTGGGTCATTACATGTATGTACCGAATTTAATAACTGTACGTGAAAAGCAGAGCCGGGGCAATAGTTTAGGGGGGGCAATTAAGCCATTTTGCCCCACCCAATTCTGAAACCCACATCACACGAAAATTTTCACCACTTCTGAAGCGTGTGCAAAGTTTCAAGAGTTTCAGCATGTTTAGGCCCTCTAAAAAGCGATTCTTATTAGAGAAGAAGAAGAAGAAGAAGAATAAACGGAGCAAAAACAATAGGGTCCTCTCACCATCGGTGCTCGGGCCCTAATTATAACAATCATTATTTTATTTTGCAGGGTTGCAGGCCAGAAATAATTAGATTAAATATGACTATAATAAGAACAAGAAGACGAATCCTTCATATTTAGTCCAGAAACTATTTTGATTTCATCCCCCGACACAAATAAAAAATGCTTCAGTTTTGATGCCCTCCACACACACAGGCCATCCCATCATGCTCCTCCAGCGGTCGCCATGGCGACAGCAGGTTACCGTGTGAACGGGATCAAGGGGAACTGATGAATGTGCATGACAGACTGTGACGGGTGTGTGTAGAGTGTGTGAAGGTGTGTGTTTTCCTTCAGAAGATCCAGGTTTCCTGAATGAGAAAGCCGTGTTTTCATGATCACGAGGCATTTGAAGTGCAGAGTAAAGAATAAAGCCCTGGGCTGAGCAGATTCACAAAGGTTGAGCTTAATTTGGGTCGCAAACCGTAAATGACAATTAACCAGCCGGCATAATTACCTGATGATGAAACACACGCGCTGGTCATCGGTCAGACACTATTACAGCACGCTTTTAAATTTCCCCTTTTTATTATAGTTTTAGTGTTAGTCATTTACTCGTGTGTGTTAGTCATTTACTCGTGTGTTTTCGTCATTGTCAAGTTAATGTATTATCTTTTATTTCAGTCTCAGTTTTAGTTATTTTAGTCATTTAAGTCAAACTATACGAAAATAATAAATGTTTTCTTGCCAACAAGCAAAACGTTTTATTTTATTTTATTTCAGTAAGCGTTAATTTTTATTTATTTGTTTTTATTTAAATTTTAGTTAAAGTATTAGTAATTATGCTGTGGGGTTTTAGTCATGTTAACTTTATTTTTTAATTAGAATAATTTATAAATTTTTATTTCAGTCTAAGTTTTAGTTATTTTAGTAATTCAAGATTTCCATTACACGAGAGTAGATGTTAAAACTTCATGCTGATTTGTACTCGGCTTTCGCCAAGATAAGCAACACTAAGACGTAGCTTTACAGTAAACTATGCTTCTCCATCCATTTACGCTTCTTTCCATATGAGGGTGTGACTCCCCTTCTGTCCGGCGTTAACGGCTGCAGTGTACTTGGCGCGTCAGCACACACGACGGCTGCAACTACAGTGTGGTCTCCCTAGTGGACCAACACGACAACCGTCTGGATTGAGCCGAGTAGGGGACATCTCTAGGGTCTTCAAGTGGGCACCTTCCGTCCTCAGTGTTTCGTCGACTAGCCCACGACACCTCAAGAGGGCTCGACAGTGACTCTGGCGTCCCAGAGTCACCCCCCTCCGTCCCCCACTCAACTCAGCCCAGCTAACTGACCTCTACATCCCTCCTGCTGCTGAGACCTAACCACAATCTCACTATCTCTCCGCAACCCAACCATACGCGCCAACCCGATTGACTAAGGCTGTCGAGCCCCACTGGTGCGTTAAAGCAGTTACAGTGGCAACGGTTCCGTATGGCATACCACCTACCGCAAAACACAATATCTGCCCAACCACCCGTCATTCTACACTATACAACCTATACAAATTGTATAGTAAACTGTACAACCTATACTATACAACCTATACAAATAAACCAACAGACTCTTCAAGTTTTTCAAGAATTCTACGAAACCGTAGCGTGGCGGCCTGTACCTTGCCAGCTAGAATCTTTCCGTCTCAACCACAGCCAGTTGCTGCTCCTTTCTGCTGCTTCAGATAAGTTCTTTACTGTGCGACGCAACTCTTGGCCACTGAATCCGACGTCTCTGAGGAACCGGGTTGTAGAGTGTGCCACAAAACCTCGACAACCCACTTCCACTGGATAAACCTGGACTCTCCATCCTCGCTGTTCTGCTTCAGTGGCCAAATGAGCATACCGCAGTTTCTTCCTCTCATATGCCTCATCTACAGCATCCTCCCATGGCACTGTCAACTCTATCAGTTGAACAATGCGTGCTGATCCAGACCACAAAACAATGTCTGGTCGTAGGTTAGTGGTGGCAATCTCAGGTGGAAAAATAAGCCGTTGATCAAGATCAGCCAGCATCTTCCAGTCCCTAGCAGCTTCCAGTTGTCCTGGCCGAGAATTGGTGTTAACACCTTTTCTTGGTGGTTGCTCGCCTGGGCGGAGGAATGTTGTCTTCTGCGTGTAATGTTTTGCTAGAACATGCGGCAACTTATTGGTCATACTACGCTTGCCTTCCAATGCTAAAGCCAAACATCTCAGTACTTGGTCATGGCGCCAAGTAAACCGACCTTGGCTAAGAGCCACCTTACATCCTGTCAAAATGTGCCTTAATGTGGCAGGTGATGAACACAAAGGACAAGAGGGATCCTCTCCTACCCAGAGGTTTAGGTTCTGCGGTGATGGGAGAACATCATATGTTGACCTAATAAGGAAACTGATCCTACTCTCTTCCATTGACCAAAGGTCTTGCCAGCCCATTTTGCGTTGTTCCACACTCTCCCATCTCATCCACTCTCCCTGCTTGGCCTGGGAAATGGCCTTTATACTCCTCATCCTCTCCTCCTGCTTTCGCACCTCGTTGACTACCAGCTTCCTCCTTTGAGCTGGGCCGGCCTTGTGCCATTTAGGAGGAGCTAAACTGAGCCCAAAACCCCCTCTTCCATGCTGTACCTGTCCCACGATATCCCCTATTTGAAGGTCAGCCTTTGCCTCTACTACAGATTTCTTTGCTGACCACTTTCTACCAGTTTTTAACACAGGGGCTGCCTCCCTTACACATTTGTCACGTGACTCTACTAATGTCATTTCCAGTCTGACCTTGGCACACTTAAACTCCTCGGTTAAAGCAGAGACTGGCAGCTGCAATATTCCTTTACTATAAAGTCCCACTCTGCTGAGGCAGCGTGGAACTCCCAACCATTTCCTGATGTATGAACTTATTAACGCTTCCAGCTTATCCACTGTTGTCAAAGAAACCTCGTACACAGTCAGTGGCCACAGCAACCTCGGCAGTAGACCAAACTGAAAGCACCAGAGTTTTAGTTTGCCTGGTAGAGCACAGCTGTTTATGCTCTTCAACCCTTCCACTGCTTGTCGTCTAACTTCTCCCACTCGAACTGTGTCCTTTAGATCTCCATCGTACCATCTCCCAAGACTTTTCACTGGCTTCTCAGAAACTGTTGGTATTGCCTCACCATTAATGAAGAATGTTTTATCTACTACCTTTCCTTTAACTATGGAGATGCTCCTTGATTTAGAGGGCTTAAATTGCATTCGTGCCCATTCAATATTATCTGTTAACTTCCCCAATAACCGATTAGTGCAGGCTACTGTTGTAGTCATGGTTGTCATGTCATCCATGTATGCTCTGATTGGTGGTAGTCGCAACCCAGAAGCCAAGCGCTCTCCTCCTACTACCCATCTTGATGCCCTAATGATTACTTCCATTGCCATGGTAAAAGCCAGTGGAGAAATTGTGCATCCTGCCATTATTCCAACCTCTAAGCATTGCCATGCAGTGCTGAATTTTGGAGTTGAGAAACTAAATTGCAAATCTCCAAAATAGGCTTTCACTAAATTTGTTATTGACATTGGTACTCTGAAAAAATCAAATGCTGCCCAAAGAAGCTCATGTGGCACTGAACCATATGCATTGGCCAAATCCAGGAATGTCACATGGAGCTCCTTCCTCTCCTTTTTTGCTGACTCAAGTAACTAGCTGGAAGTTTTTTTATTTTTTTCAATTAGCGTTGATTTTATTTGATTTATTTCCATGTTTACTTTCCATGTTTGAGTTATTTCAGTACTTTATAACTATACAAAAATAAATGTTTCTTTGTCACTGACATTTTTTATAATTTTTTATTCAGTTAGTGTTACTTTTTATATAATTTATTTCCATTTAAATTAAAATTTTAGTTAAAGTAAAAAAAAAAAAAAAATTCTTTACGTTTTAGTTGCACTTATTTTAGTACAAAAATGATAAGTGACCTTGACCTTTGCAACTAGCTGAAATAAAGCTGAAATCTTTTTTTTTTTAAGTAACAGTTTTATTCAAGTACGGTAAGTTTTTCTGGTTTGAGTTTCAGTTAGCGATAATAACCCTGTAAAACACTCTGCGCCTGCTATAGATCTGTTCCTATGATGTCTTTACTGCGACTGCGACTGCAAAGATTCTCCTGAAGTTCTTCCAGAGAGGCTTAACATGAAAGCGAGTGACTGAGGAGAAACAGCAGGAGAGGAAGAGTGGAGAATACACCAGATTAGAGCCATCGGGTCGGCCGGGGATAAAATAACCTCTGAAAGCTGAACCTGCGAGAACACAGACTCCTTCTCTCACAGGCGTCAGAACATCAGAATATAATCAGCTTTAAAGTTTTCATTTATCAGCCCCCAAGGAAATGCACATAATTGCCAAGTGTTAATTAAAGATTCTGAGCGAATGGGCAGCGAGGCAAAGCAGTTCTTGACGAGACGCTCTCGCTCACGACGTTTGGGGCCGACATGTCAAAACACGCTGCTTATGAACACATCTACTGTCTCTTTCACTGGGATTTCTTACACTGGTCCTGAATGCCTACAGAATGTCTGAGAGAACATTGAAAATGAGGGGGAAATTATTTTATATAGTTTTCAATATTAATAATAATATTCAATATTTTACATTTGGACTGCAGTACCCATTTCAACCACTAGCTGTCAATATAGTAATATACAATGTACTGTAAAAAAAATCAACTTTGTCATTTCAACTTAAATGACATTAAAATGACTAAAAATGGATTGTTTTTTAAAAAACTTGTTTTCCCCCTGTAGTCAATAATTGTATCCCTTAAAACTCACATTTCATCACCAAAATGACATATTTTAATGATTTTTCCTTCTAAATTCTTCATGCCTTAAAATATCTTGAATGTAACTCGACACCCTTGTCTCATTTAGTATTCGCGGTTCTATGAATATGCAAATGAGCCCCGCCTCCACTCACTCAGAGATCCACTGGTTGACGATCACACGTTGATCTGATTGGTTACAAGGTCGTTTGTGACGTCAGAAACACCAGCGATTTCACACCGTGTTTTTGAGACTGTCTTTGGTTCACTGCAGTTTTAAGGAGGAAATACTCAGCAATGCTGTCGACTTATGAACTTACACATGTGTGTCTTACAGCATATTAAAGGGTAGACTACTACCCTTAGTAGTTAGAGGACTACTTTCTGAAATGGCTAAGTTGAGTTTAAAACAGGAGTAGTTTCAGGAAAGTTGGGAAGTATTTTGCTCTTTATCAGGGTTTACCGAGTCTTTCTCTCTCTCTGCATCTGAAGGTGAGAAGTCTTTGATTAGGGATGATAACGTACGAAGCGTCGCCTCGGGCTCGAGCGCTTCCAGCAATCTCGGCTAATCCAGCCCGCGCACGCAAGAGCATGTGTGAGTCAACTAGATTAGATGCGATAGAATTAATTCTCATTAACTTAAGCAATTATAAAACATGTCATGACTGCTCCGTAATGCTCTTACGCCAGCCTGGTGAACAGGATTACTGAGATATCCAAACACTTACTTATTCGACGGACGTGTTTAGAGCGACGATGCCTGCGATTCTCTTTGTGTCTCCCAACAGGGAGATTGGACAGTGGTTATATATATATATATATATATATATATATATATATATATATATATTGATGTTTATTTTGTAGGTCAGCAGAGACTCAGTGAAGAAGGGTGTGAGTGAATCTCGTCTGTGTTCATATCAAGGGTCTTTTATTGTCATTACATACAGTTTCACATGAAGGAACGACTAAAGTCCCGGTCAAAACACAAGATAAAAACATTAACCAATAAAACATTAGAAACTAAAGTGTATGTCTAGCAGCTCCGTCAATTAATGGCATAATAGCCAAAAAAAATAAAATAAATAATAACACTAGACAATGCAAGAATAAAACCAGTGCAATAATTAGTAATAAATTGATAAGATAGTAATAAGATGTGATTATAAGCGCGTGCGAAAGCTTGAGGTGCGGATACAGTAAAGCTTCAATCAGATTCTTCAATCATGATATTATCCAATATTATCTCATTTCAATATGCATCCCAACTCACATATACATCTACGACACTGGAAGAGAAGCTTATGCTGGTGATGCTTAAGATTAAACAAAACATTATATTTATGTATTAAGTCCCCCAGTGAAAATCAAGTTTTTAATGTTGTTTATATGTGATGTTTTTAAAATGCTTAAAGACAGATGTTATTTCATTGAGGTTTGGTTCCTTGCCACTGTTGGCTTGGCTTTTGGCTTGCTTAGTTGGAGACTAATTTAATATTCAACATTATTATCGATCTGCCTTACTTAATGTGGACGATGACGCAATTTTCTTCTAGAAACAAACTTTGTTGTATTTTTTCATGTTATCTCTGTAAAGCTGCTTTGATACAATCTGTATTGTAAAAAGCGCTATATAAATAAAGGTGAACTAAAATAGTTTCAAGCAGGCGCTCAGGTAAAGTGTATAAAGTCTGTGATTGGTGCTCTTGCGGTCGGGAAAGGATCCAAAGAAACGAAAAGCAGGTCCCAGACACTCAGTCAAGTTGATGAAGTACATGATACATATTGTATTATTATTTTTCTCTCCAGATTACCTACGTTGAGGGAGATTGCTTTGGAGATTTTGTATTTTTTTAGTGTGTTCAGTTTCACCTGATGTGATACTCATGTTGTCTCCCCTATCTTGTTAGACCTGATTGTCTTATAGGGATTAATTGATTGTATTAGGCCTTATTAGGTTAATTGAATTCTTTCTGATTATAGGTGGGACTTAATTTATAATTTGTTGCTATTCTCATATTGGGTCTCAATCATGAAACACGAGCAGAACGAATTTTTGTGTAAATCGTGTGTAAAGTGGTTCTGGCGTAAATTTTCAGATTCATTAAAATGTTCGTATCTTCCAAATGGTAGTTGGTACGAAAGAAATCTAATAGTGCGTTTAACATCCGAACGTTTTGCTCATTAATAAGGTTGCATTTTAATTCACCTTAATCGGGGACATATTTACACAGCATTTTTAAAAAATATTATATATAGTGAATACATACGTTTTTTTTTTTTTACTTTTATTATGAGAGCCAGTAATAGCATGTTTTTTGCAGTCGAACCATTTTCTTTTCATTTCTGGGACTGTTCGATTGACAGATGAAACTCCATTCACTGCATCTGTAATGCGGCCAAGCTTCCTTATTTTAGGACCTGATACACCATGTAGGCTACGCTTGAAAATAAAATGTGCCGTTTTGAATGAACTTCTGATAATAAAACTTCAATTTCTGCATTTGAGAAATTTTTCTTTTTCATTCGCTTTTGAGAAGACAAGACATGTTGACATCCTTCGTTTGGTGTCATAATATGATGCCCATATATAGTTGTCAGTCTGATATAGTTTATATAATTTATGACTTTACGGCATTTGGAATTCATTAACACACACACACACACACATTTCACTATCACATCTGACGTTTACGAAGTATTTGTTAATCAGGAGAAGAGTTTTCGGGAAGGTCTCTTTACGCGCAAATCACTCACATAATTATTTACTCGTATATTTACGAATGTTTCATGAATGAGACCCATTGTGTGTTACTTTGCCCTGAAGAAGACCACTTGTTGGTCGAAACATGTTGGCTTGTGTACTTTTATAAATGACTTAAGCCATATTTAATAAAGGCTTTTTAACTTTCTCTTTCTCCTCATTGTAAACTTGACTAAGTGCCTGGGACCTGCTTTTCATTTCTATAAATAAAGGTGACTTGACTTTTTTTTTAGACCAACCACAACAGAACAGACTGGAACATCTGACCAATCAG
>JAULUF010000078.1:2580000-2610000 GCA_031834385.1 Semotilus atromaculatus | reverse complement strand
CATTTGCACTGAAATTGATTAATCAGCCTGTCACAGATATTGATCAAATCATTAATGACAAATTGAATGTTTAATAGTGCTTCCCGCTCAAACCTTAATACCGCCACAGCAAATGTTTTAAACAGGTTTTAGGCCATTAAACAAGTAGGACTTCTGTGATTTTACGTCATCTTCAAATCAAGAAATCTCACAATCTCCCCAAACGGTTTGAATAAGCCGTGCCGCTCCTACAGTGAATACATAAGCTTTAGGCATTAGAGATTCACAGTGAAGAATCAGACAAACTGAACCAGTCATAAGCCAAACGCTCCGTTCCCACCGCATGAATATATAATATAAGAACAGGATTGAAGGAGAGAGATTTTAAAGAAATGATCTGTATGCACAGAACAGGTATTTGTGTCAGTGTTTAGATTACAGTCAGCAGAAAAACATAAAGCCGTTATGCATTCAGCGCCTGGAGATGTTGGAAATGCTTTCTTATTCCAGTGAGTGTACACTCTTAGAAGAAACGGTTCTATCGGCGCTACGTATTTGGAACCCCTAAAACGTTCCAAATCCTTTTTAAGGGTTCAATAAAAAGAACCCTTTAGGGTTCTTTGTAACCAGGAAAAAGGTTCTATATGGAACCTTTAGGGGTTCATTCATTATCATTTATTTTGTCCTTTCCGGATTAAATATTTCATATGATTGACAAACATCAAGACCCTAAAATGTATTTATGAATGCATGTGAATGATCACACAACTCAAGATATGGGGGTTAGAAAATGTATATATTTATAACATTTTATGTAGGTAATCAATATCACACGAAGAGTGCCATTTCAGTTTTTCTCCTCCAAAAATCAGCATGATTAAAATGTGATATTAAGTTACTACAACAGTTTAATAAACAATAATTTAATTACAACTACAAAATGTTGCAGAATAATGTAATATATGAATGAATAATAGCCTATAAAGAACCTGTGTGACAAAAGAAATCATTATAGAACCTTTTTTTAGCATAAAAGGTTCTTTGGAGTCGAGTAAAGAACCCACAATGAACCCTTTTTTCTAAGAGTGTAAACACACTGATCTGAATCATAAATCAGATCTGTTTAACGTCTCAGACTTCATGAGGAGAAAATTTTTCTGTTTCTGAGATGCATGAACTATGAGTTATGGACTCAAAATCACCTGTCATCCTCAGCATTAAAGTATTTCTCATCTGCATTCTCACGTAATCCTGACAGAGCCAAATAGAAATGTCCCTTCAGAAGTTTAAAGGACACAGAGTTTCATTCACACTCGCTGAGGTCAGAACGGCGTCACATGATCTCCCTCCGGCTCATCCACTCGACTCGCTGTGTCTTTACCCTTATGAGACAAAAACAATTTCCTGAAAAAGTCAAGAGGTTGATGTAATTCTCACACTCATGATTTCCCATCTCTCGAAGGACATCCCAGCTCACTCTTCACGTGTATTTGTGCTTTTCGTCTGTCTTTTACTATTACTATTGCACACATTTAGGGCTCAGTGATACACTTTAATGGTGTAATTACATTTTAATAATCAAAAAGGATGCCTAATCAATTGAATTAATAAAACCTCAACAATTTAACAAGTTATAAAAATGTTAAACAATATTAGTGTCCTAAGTCGGGAATTGTCTGTTATGATCAAATTTTAATCATATTTAGAAATTATAATCAGAAATTCTGTTTTGGATTCTGATTTAAAACTATTTTATTATCCAAAATCACTTGGTAAATCACTTCATGTGAATCGCTTCATTTGGTAATCAAATTAATAAAATGCATAAAACTTCCTAATAAAATGCATACAAATGACATTTTAATAATAATCAAAAAGGACGTCTAATCAGTTGAATTAATAAAACCTTAACCATTTAACAAGATATAAAAATGTTAAACAATATTAGTGTAATAAATCGGAAATTTTGTGTTGTTCGTTTTTAATTTTGTATTCTGTGCTTTATGATTTAATTTATTAAATTTTTAATAATATTTAGACATTATAATCAGAAATTCTGTTTTATGATTTAAAGCAATTTTATTATAAAAATGGTGGTAATCAAATTAATAAAATGTATAAAACTTGGATAAAAATACATACAAATTCCTGCTGTACAAAAGAGGTTTACATTCTAAAACATGGATGTAAAACTAAAAATAATGTTTTAATAAACTGTATTATTATTGTTGTTGTTGTTTTTATTACTTTGAGAAGTAAATTTTACTGTACAATAGTAATACTTCTGTCACAATTTCTTCAAGTTGAACCTATTTTGCCAGCTTGTGTTGAAGAGTTTGTGCGTGTATCTGCCGATAGTTTTCTGAACTTTTATTTTGGCGGGTTGCGTTGAAGAGCTTTGAGTTTGTGCGTGTATCTGCCGATAGTTTTCTGAACTTTTATTTTGGCCCTACATAGCATCTACACTTAAAGAAATGCCCTAACAACCACTCAAAAACCTTTACAAGGACAGCTCAGACTCTCAGACCCCTGCATCTTCCTTTTGATCTTCTCTTTCCCCCTTTTTATATCTCTCCATCTCTGTGCTTCTCACTTCTTGCGTCCCTCGGTCTCTCAACAGATGGGGCACCATGTGTGTATGTGCCCACGGTGAGGTGGGCATCAGGGAAGGGACCCGCCTGGCACACGAGTGAGCCGAGGTCAACAACTGATACGGGACCAGTGTTGGGGAAAGTTACTTTGAAAAGTAATGCATTACAATGTTGAGTTACTCACCCTCAGGAGCTCTGCGGTCACTGCTGACCGAAAATATGTAATTTAAAAAAAAAAAAAATTTATTGGAATGGTACGAAAAGTTGGTAAAGGTTCTGGCACTTGTGAACACACACACACACACAAAAGATCATGGACATGATCCGAACAGGATACTAACACATGCACTCTTCACGGTCAAAAATAAGCACATTGGAAAGGAATGGGAGACGAATTCCTTCTAGTGGAAACTTTTGGTACTGCGGCCAAATAAAATCTCACCGAAAGCAAATTTTTGGACTCAAATTGTGAACACAACTTGTTCAGATTTATAGTTCAGTTTTAAAGTAAAACATGTTTTTGAAAATATATATTTCATACAAAAATTTAAAATAGTATTTTTGCTAATTTTTCATAACAATAAACGTAAAATTCTGTAACTTTTTTTTACATTCACTTTTTAAAAAAATCACTTCAGCAATAATCTTCCAAGTGTCGTCTTTGAAAAGAGCATTTAAGATTTAAAACATTCAAGACTTACGACAGTTTAAGTTGGAAATTCAGGTCGTCGCTTAAAAAGTGAATAAATGGATTATAAATACAGCGAAAATATAATTTAGTACCATAAAATCCCCCAAAAATACAAAATATTAAACATAAAACATTATCAAAAATATAGTACAATAAAAAAAAAATTAGGTCATTATTGTCCGACATGCGAAGAGACTAAAAAAGTTATCTTTTTGGGAAGACCCTTTCACAACAAAAATTAAATAATAAGCCTCAGGCTGAAGGAAATGTAAATTCATGCACGTACAGTAGAGAAACACACCCATTTCTGGATAATGGAAGAAGAGGATTCAGGAGAAGAAAGTTTGACACTCACTTCACCAATAAATAAAATAAAAAAATTACTTAAAAAAAAAAAAATCAAAAGTAATTTTTGCTTATGGTTTAATTGAATCATCGAAGGTCAGCAGCAAGTACATTGGTCAATAAAGTGAGATTAAATGCATAAAATATTTGTGGTAATTATTGGAGGATTGCATTGTATTCTGATTTTGCATTTCACTGATTTGATTAATTTTGAGGAATCCTGAATCTGTTTTTTGTGCACTTATGATTTGTCTCAACATGAGGACAGGAGAGCTGTCAGTCAATAAATGGGGGGAAAAAAGTAAGTAGCGTTACTTATTGGAAAAAGTAACTTTTTAATGCATTACTTAACTAGTTACTTGAAAAAGTAATCTGATTACATAACTCAAGTTATTTGTAATGAGTTATAGACGTGCAACTACTAAAACAACTAGATTCTGATGTCTGGAGCACAAAGCTGCAGGATGACGCACATCCTAAAGTTGGGTTCGTTTCAAAAAGCCCTTCTGAATTTAATTTCAATCATCAGAGCTAAAGCTCTCTGCAAGCGAATATTAATATCTGTGCTCTCGAGTTGGTTGTTTATGGGCCGTTATAAGTCCATTATTGTGAATTAAAGTAGCCGGCAGGAACTGTGGTAATCACGTTAGCGAGCTAAGATGAGTTTAGAAGTGTCACGCTGTCGTCCAGCTGGACTGTTTTCCTCCAGACACTCATATTCCACATAATTGACTTTCTTCCTTCACAGAATTTCTTGCTTCCAAGCTTCATGAATATCTTACAGTTTTAACTGGTTGCTTCTATAGATTTCACTATATATTCTGTTCTGGTAATGAGAGCTACTGTGTCTGATGTAGTGGATCACCTGAAAACCACCTAACAACAACTTACAAACAACCCATAACACGGTTGTGACTTTTTCATGTGCAAACACATTAACATTTTTTAAATGTAGTTACTTTTATAATTAACTTTGGTGTCACTACATAGCAACCCCCTGGAAACTATCCACAACACCCTCGTAATATGGTTGTGAATTTTTTTTTTTTTTTACTATAATTCACTTTCTTTTTACACTGCATAGTAACCACCTAGCAATGCCCTGGAAACCACCCAGAACACCATAGCAACAACTTAGCTACTACATGGAAACCATCTACAACACCCTAGCGTCAGCTTCAAAGATGAACTTTTATGTCACTACATAGAAACTACCATAGCAACCTCCTGGAAACCACCCGAAACACTGTAACAACTTCCTGGAAACTTTGCAGAGCACCCTCATATCATGGTTGTGACACTTGCATGAGCAAACACCATTAACATTTGTAATATCTAGTTTTTTTTTACGGTTCACTTTCTGTTCCACTGCATAGTAACCACCTAGCAAGGCCATGGAAACCACCCAGAACACCTTAGCAACAACCTAGCTACTCCCTGGAAACCACCTACAATGCCCTAGTGTTATTTTTAAGGATTAACTGTGGTTGTCACTACATAGAAACTTCCTAGCAACTCCCTGAAAACCACCCAGAACACCCTAGCATTGTGTTTGTAACTTTTGCATGAGAAAACAACTTTAAATTTTTTTTTTAATCTAGTGTTTTTTTTCTTTTTCTTTTTTTTTACAAATCTCTTTGTTCCACTCCATAACAACCAACTTGCAATGCCCTGGAAACCACCCAGAAGACCCTAGCAACAACCTAGCTACTCCCTGGAAACCACCAACAACATTCTAGCGCTATCTTCAAAAATTAACTTTGGTTGTCACTGCATTGCAACCACCTAGCAGATCCCTGGAAACCAACCAGAACACTCCTGCATCATGGTCATGACTTTTGCAAGGGAAAACACCATTAACATTTTTAAAATTTAGTTATTTTTACAAATCACTTTTTGCTCCACTGCATAACAACCAACTAGCAACACCCTAGCAACTGCCTAGAATCTCCCTGGAAAACACCTACAACGTTTTAGTAATCTTCAACAATTTACTTTGGTCTCACTACATACCACCCACCCACAATACCCTGGCTACCACCTAGCAACGCCCTAGAAACCACCCAGAACACCCTAGCAACCACTTAGCAACTCCCCAGAAACCACCTACAACATTCTAGTGTATCTTCAAAAATGTACTTTGGTGTCACTACATAGCAACCACCTAGCAACACCCTGGAAACCCTGGCTACCACCTATCAAAGACCTGGAAACCATCCTTGCATTGTGCTTTTGACAGTTACATAGGCAAATAGCATTAAAATTGGGTTGCACCCATGGGTTGCACCCATATTGTATTATGGATCTGAGATATGGGGTTTTGAACCAGTGGAGTGTATTGAGAATGTTCAGTTATCCTTCTGTAAAAGACTCCTATGTATCAGTACGAGTGTGAGCAATGTGGCTGTCCTGGGCGACCTGGGTAGATTTGTATTGGCTACTACTTACATGAAAAGGTGCATTATGTACTGGATAAAATTAGTGTCCATGTCTAATTACCGGTACCCAAGAAAATGTTATAATATGCTTTTTCAGTTAGATGAAGTAGGTAGAAATTCTTGGGTGTCCTGTATTCGAGTTCTATTGTATCTCAACGGTTTATCTAGTGCTTGGGAGGCTCAAAGTGTAGGTGATATAAGAATATTTACATCTATTCTGAACCAACGATTGAGAGAAAGAGCACAAAATGCATGGTACTCATCAGTTCTAGATAATAAAAAGTTGAATATATACGCACAATGCAAGTCAATGGTGGTACGGGAGAGCTACATTGCATCTATACATAACATACAGTTGGTACGATCTTTGTTGTTGTTCAGATGCTCAGGGCACTGTTTAGCAATAGAAACGGGTAGATGGAACAATATACCTATGACAGAGAGAATTTGTTGTTATTGTAAATTAACAAATATCTCGGTGATTGAAGATGAGAAACATTTCTTATACGATTGTTCTTTGTATACTGATCTGCGTAAGAAATATTTGAGTGATCTCACACTTGTGGGTGATGTTGGTGTTGATGTGTCACAGGTTTGTGAGTCGAAGCATGCATGGAGATTGGCATTGTATATTTATCATGGAATGAAAAAAAGAGCATCTGTCATGCTATTGTGACTTTGGAACTATGGGCCGAGTGGCCGTGTATTCCTGAATAAAAACTAACTAACTAACTAACTAACTAGCATTAAAATGATTAAAATGAAGTTATTTTTGCCATTGTTTTGCCACCACAACAGATGTAGAAATTGCACACTTCACTTCACATTGCATAATTCACACATCATTCTCGCGAGCGAAAGTCCCCGCCGTCCGCTCACCACGACGACAGATGCCAATCCCATAATGCACCACCTTCACAGGAAGCTTCCCCCGCTGTTTTTGTGATTTCTTCATTATGTTAACCAGCTGGTCGTCACTCACCTTCTCCTGATATTGCCTGCGCGAGGAGTCCAGCGACTGGATCAGCGCCGTGGCGTGGCCAACAAACATGGCGTAGCACGTGGCGCCCACGATCATGCTGAGGATGGTCAGCCACACGTCTGTCATGCCGACGGGCGGGTACATGCCGTATCCGATGCACAGCATGTGGCTCATGGCCTTGAAGAGAGCGTAGGAATACTGCTGACCCCACGTGTCGTTCTGAGAGGAGAGAGAGAGAGAGCGAGAGACCATCACAAACACTTGTGATATCTCCACCTGATAGATCTATACTATCTATACTTTATGTAGTGATAAAGTTAATATTCATGATATACTCACATTAACATTGATCTATCTATCTATCTATCTATCTATCTATCTATCTATCTATCTATCTATCTATCTATCTATGTTTCTATGTATCTATCTATCTATCTATCTATCTATCTATCTATCTATGTTTCTATGTATCTATCTATCTATCTATCTATCTATCTATCTATCTATCTATCTATGTTTCTATGTATCTATCTATCTATCTATCTATCTATCTATCTATCTATCTATCTATCTATCTATCTATCTATCTATCTATGTTTCTATGTATCTATCTATCTATCTATCTATCTATCTATCTATCTATGTATCTATGTTTATATCTATCTATCTATCTATCTATCTATGGTTCTATCTATCTATTTATCTATCTAACTATGTTTATATCTATCTATCTATCTATCTATCTATCTATCTATGGTTCTATCTATCTATCTATCTATCTATCTATGGTTCTATCTATCTATCTATCTATCTAACTATGTTTATATCTATCTATCTATCTATCTATGGTTCTATCTATCTATCTATCTATCTATCTATCTATCTATCTATCTATCTATCTATGGTTCTATCTATCTATCTATCTATCTATCTATGTATCTATCTATCTATCTATCTATGGTTCTATCTATCTATCTATCTATCTATCTATCTATCTATCTATCTATCTATATATCTATCTATCTATCTATCTATCTATCTATCTATCTCTATATATCGCTAGCAAAGCCTAGCAACTAGCTTAGGATAAGCTAGCAATGTGCTTATTAATGTTATAAACATCCTAGCAATGTAATGCTAAATCATGCTAACCAAATGTCAAAATGTGTTAAATCATGCTAACAATGTGTTAAAACATGTTAACCAGCTGAACATGCTAACTAATGTTAGCAAAGTGTTAAGACATGCTAGCAAATTGGTAATACAGGCTAGTAACGTGTTATTAATGTGCAAAAACATGCTAATTCATGCTAGCATTGTGCTAATTAATGGTAGAAACAATCTAATTCATGTTAGAATTGTGTTAAAACATGCTAGAAATGTGCTAATTAATGTTAGAAACATGTTTGCAACATGTTAAATCATACTAACCAAACGTATAAACATGTTAGCAAAATGTTAAAACATGCTAACAATTGGCTAATTCAATGCTAGCAATGTGTTAAAACATGTTAATTCATGCTAGCAATGTGTTAATTCATGCTAGCAATGTGCAAAACATGATAGAAAAGTGTTAATACATGCTAGCAATGTGTTAAAACATGTTAATTCATGCTAACAATATGCAAAATGTACTAATTCTTGTAGCATTATGTTAATTAATGCTAACAACATGCAAGTAATGCAAGTAACAACATGCTAATTCATGTTGTTACAAGTTATAACATGCTAATTCATGATAGCAATGTGCTAAACCATGTTAGCAAAACACAATATTCAATGTGTTAAATTATGTAAACAACATGCTAAAACATGTTAGCGATATGTTAATTCATGCTATCTGTCTGACATTCTATCTAAAGATAGAATATACGTGTCTTTAGTAAATCTTGACAGTAGTTTTTAACGTCAAAAGCGGGTTTGCGATGCAGTGAGCCGTTAGAAAATCTGGCATTTTGTGTGCATAAATAAAGATATACATCCAATATCATCCAACAAATTAAGGTATACTCTTTTCCTTCAATGTATGCATTGAAGCAGAAAGTTGAAACACTTCCAGTGACTTCATGAATATGAATCCAGATTGACTCCTGAGAGTTTGGGGTGGGAGAAAACAGAAAACACACTGACATAAAATGAAAATATGTACGAACGAGGCCAGAAAAGAGAAATGCGAGAGAGCTGCAGAAAAGTGGGTCAGCTATTTAGAAAGATGTGAATTTCTATGTGCCTCTAAAATAGTGAATAAATTGCCCTTGTCCTGTGGATGTGTGTGCGAGTCCGTGAGGAATCAATATTGGCTCCGTCTGATGTGACATGTCCAGATTGCTTTCAGACTCATTTCTATAGAGGCTCAATCCTGAGAGAGCGACAGCTTATTACAGCGCTCCAAAAAGAGGAAAAAGATCATACCGTTTCATAATGACAGCCCCGTCACTGGGATAGCTGGATCTAACAACGCAAAGGAGCTGCGGCCGTCAAAAGTGAATTTGAAAAGAAACAGTGTGGCACTATTTTACTTTAATACATGTGTATTTAAAATACTTAGAAAAATCATCACTTGTAGCTCAATGTAAAGAGCCAAAGTGACGTCCGGAGGGGATATTTGTTTGATAAAATGATTAAAATATTAGGGAATTATTTTATAAATAATTCAAATATTAAGGAAAAACATTAACTTGGTTAATCTGACAATATCAGTTTTTTGGCAATAAAGGCGAACTACAGCAATATATTTTTTATTTTACTTTGCAAAAAAGTAACAAAAAAGACAAAAAACTCACAGAAAAAGCCCACATTGACTAAAAAAGAAAAATCTAAAGTATTAATATTTGTCTGGTTTCTCTCTAATTTTTGTGTTCATAATTTCTTTGTATGACAGTCTGGTCAAAATGTATGTAGCACAATTTGACACGTTTCATTGCGTTATTATCAGTTGACTCAAGCACACAATCTTTCACAAATTTGTATTTATTAAAATAAAGGGTGAACTGAAGATGTACTTTTATATTTTACTTTTGGCCACTATTGGACTCTTAAAACGGTTACACTTTACGGTACACATTTGTTAAAATGAACCTACAATAAAAATATTTCTAAATCCTTTATTAATCTTTGTTAATTATAATTTCAACATTTACTATCAGTTATCAGTTAATGATAAGATAAATAAATTTGGTTTAAAAATTTTTTGCTTATTGTTAGTTAATGTTAGGTATTGCATTATTGGGAATATATGAACATTTTATTTATTAATTGCTTTTTGTATTGCTAATGTTTGAACAGCTAGTAAAGAAACTTCCTAGGTTGTTTAGGTTGAAAGCCTGTAGACTTTATGTGATGGATGTTTTTACCGGGAAAATCAAAAGGAAGTGATGTTTACGTGCTTCTGTTCAATGACACATGATACGAATGCTTATACAATGTTCAGGATAAGAGACATTCTGTACTTTAATGTTAAAGTCTCACATCGCCGGATCTATATAGTCTATAGTCTCAAATATACTTTATAATCAAACTATCATAACAGTGTAATTTTAATAAGCTCATCTGTCAATGGTGAATCTCATCTCTATGATCAGAAGCTTCTGAACTGCTGTTTTCTCATTGTTGTTCTGTTTATTGTGTTATTGAGAGGAAAGAGCAGCTCATATTCACAGATTCCTCTAACCGTCTCTCAGCACGCGAACGCCGTCGAGATGTTCGATAACAGTAAATCACTGCAAAGATATTTACAACTTCCTTTTACTTCTAAGTAAAGAAGTTAAAGAAAGCCGTTCAGTGTGTAATGCTGCAGTTCACTGAACGGCCACCGGTGTCGCTAATAACAAGATTTCTCTATTCTACATACAGTTTCTTTAACCAATTAACACTGTTTTTAACTGTATAACTTTTCTGTAAAGATTATTAACATTACCTAATCTCTCTCTTTATTCTCTCTCAATGCATAATTTTTTCTAATAATTGAAAACCAGAAGTGAGTAGGAATATCTTTCGTATCCAGTGTAGTTTTAAACATTACGTTTTTTTGATAAAACAAACAGAAGTGACCATGATTAAGTGTAGCATTAACAGTACATCACCGTGAGTCAGTGATGCGCGGGTCAATGTATAAACAACCCGCACCCGACCGACGTTTTCAACTAACCCGCCCGCAACTCGGACCGCAAAAAAAAAGAAGAAAATATTGTACCCGATCCGCTTCCTGACCCACATTTTTTAAAAGTAGTAATGCTCATCGTAGCGTCATTGGGCCATAGACGTAGGAACTAGGGGTGATCTGTAGCCAATTAAAATGGTACAATGGCATTGCTCAGTTCAACGTGTTGGGAAATCGAGCATTTTGTCCCGCGTCAGCATTATTCAAAAGTTAATAACGCTCAACATTCAAAAGGTAAATAAGGATTTCCCACTTGTATTATAGTAGGCTTGGGCTATTTCGCCACGTGGATGCCCAATTGAAGCTCTCACAAGCACAAAATGCAGGCATAGAATATGTTAATTAAGTCTATATTAACGCATTTTAGACGAACGAAAACAGGTAGGCTAAGCCAAAGACTGAAGCTACAATAGCTATAAATAAATGTTCACAAATATCCATGAAAGTAAAACTGAAAACTGAAACACAGAGTAAACTTAACCTTTTTTGTGTATTTGTGGAGCTTCCCGACCCGAATATCATAAAAATTTTTTTTGGATGACTCCTAACCGCGGGTGATTTCGGATCAACCCGCGCATCAGCTGTAGTTAACTTTACGGCCACCGGTGTCGCTAATAACCAATAACACGGGTTTCTCAATTCTACATAGAGCCCAAAGCATTATCTGGCACTTGCTGAATGACATTTATAAAAATGCTAACTGGCTTAAAAAAACTAAATGTTGCAAATCTAAGCAGGGTTTCTAATATAATCTGCTGACTGACACACGCATGTTTGAATCTGATCTCTGACTCGATGTTGCCGTAAGACGAGGCAATCACAAAAACACCAATTATCCCAATTAACACCACAGGCCTCGTCGATGAACTCCAGCGATACATGACGGATCCTGAGAGGACTTTTGCCATTCTCACACTCATCGGGTTGAGTCAGGGTTGATTTAGGGTTGATTCAGGGTCTCTGGCATTCAGCTAAGAAACTAAATCTCACGGGCGTCAGGAACAAGACTGTCCTCTCTCTCTGGACGCTGGGGACTCGCATGTCCTCTTGACTAAAAACAGAAGGGAATTAAAGCCCAGCTCACTGGAGAACTGTCAATACCAGACGGATATCGAATTAAGGCTGGAGAAAAACCACAATCTGTGACACTTCACCTCACTAACTCACAGCCTTACGTAATAACACAGCTCAGCGTAACTTACTACTGCTAGGTGCTGTCAACAAATGCATGAAACATCATTATATGAGTCATTTTACATCATGGAAACCTATATATATTATGATACAGTGCATAATAATACATGGTTATTCATATTTAAATTTAAATAATCATGTTGTAATGCCTATTTTGAGATTGTAAATCAAGAAAATTAAATACTTTTAACGATGCATGCAACTTTTTTAGGTTTAAAAATTACTAAGACATGAACTGCAAGGTATTATATGAATGCACACATAAATAAATAAAAACAAAACATTCAAATACAGGTACAGGACAAGGATCTAAATGTCTTGAGAAAAATAATTGCGATATATAATTGTATCATTGTCCTAATTTGAAATGGTTAAATTCAACTAGGATGAAGGGCTATTGTTATCTAAAAAAATACATATTTATAATAATAAAAAAATATTAATAATATAATATAATATTTATAATTAAATATTAAATATACTGTATAATGTATGTATATATAGGCTATCTATATATATATATATATATATATACACGTTACAAAGTATATATAATATTTAATTATAAATATTATATTGTTAATACATTTGTATTACTTCATCTCATTTTATTATTTTCTCTTTATATTTGGATCGTGATGGAAACAAACCAACAGATCAGATTAATAATAATTATGATAATAGTAATACAAATAACAATAATAGTATTTTTATTATTAGTAGAAGTATTTGTTATTATTATGTGAATATTAATACCAACATTGTAATTTTATGTTATTAATCTAATTTTTATATTAATATTATATTATAATAACTAATAATTACACAAGCTTCGTGTTATGAAACAGTTCAGAACAAAAGACTCTTATACAACAATATGACAAACCCGTGACCGTCACATGACATTTACTGTCATACCGGCATATTCTAATCAATCTGCGAAAGAATAAAAGGAAATCATAACATTTGCATGCACTGAAAGGGAAGTGATGACAGATTGTGTGTGCAAACACTCACTCACCACCATCTTGTTCTTGGACACCCAGCAGTCGGCGGGGAAGTCCTGCAGCATCGGCACCAGGAACTGCAGACACCCGTCCCAGTGACACAGCAGCAGCATCATCCCAATCAGGTTCACGATTCGCACCATTGCACTGGCCAGGTCATAGGTCATGTGAAAAATCTGAACAGGGTAGAGAAGGAGGACAGGACATGTTGGACACGAGCTGTCACACACACACATGCACGCACGCACGCACGCACGCACGCACACACACACACACACACACACACACACACACTAACCTGACCCCTAAACCTGCCCATCACACTCAAACACACACACACACACACACACACACACACACACACACACACACACACACACACACACACACACACTAACCTAACCCCTAAACCTGCCCATCACACTCAAACACACACACACACACACACACACACACACACACACACACACTAACCTGACCCCTAAACCTTCCCATCACACTCAAACACACACACACACACACACACACACACACACACACACACACACACACACACACACACACTAACCTGACCCCTAAACCTGCCCATCACACTCAAACACACACACACACACTAACCTGACCCCTAAACCTGCAAACACACACACACACACACACACACACACTAACCTGACCCCTAAACCTGCCCATCACACTCAAACACACACACACACACACACTAACCTGACCCCTAAATCTGCCCATCACACTCAAACACACACACACACACTAACCTGACCCCTAAACCTGCCCATCACACTCAAACACACACACACACACACACACACACACACTAACCTGACCCCTAAACCTGCCCATCACACTCAAACACACACACACACACACACACACACTAACCTGACCCCTAAACCTGCCCATCACACAAAACTTTCTGCATTTTTAAATTTCCAAAAAACATCACTTAGTGTGATTTATACGCTGTTTTCCTCATGGGGACCAACAAATGTCCCACAAGGACAAGGATTTCAGATATTGCTATCTTTGTGGGAACCTGACAATGTAATATAAACATGAGCACACACACACACACACACACACACACACACACAGAGTATCACGACAGCCTCACGCATGACACTGAGAAATACCATTTAATAACTCAGACATGCATTCTTCATTAATTTAACTATAAGGTATTATATATATGCACAGGTAAGTGCTGGTTTTCAATGCAATCATGAGAAAAATAATTGCGATATACAGATTTTTTCCACAATTTGAAATTACTGCATTTTAAATCAACCAGTGGGAACTAAATATATATTTTGCACTAAAAAAGGCAGACAAACCCCACTGTAAAATCTTCATTCAGCTGATATAGAGCTGGCCATAATACAGTACTGACCGGAACTGATATATTTGCCCTTTATTAAAATTACATTTATGTGTAATGTGTTAAAGATTTTCTGAGCATATTGCGTAGTTGTGCTTGGAATCAGTTGTTTAATTTGTGAAACATGCCAAAATGTGCCTACATAATGTTTGTCTAGGCTCTCAAAAAAAGAAATTATGAACACATGCAAAAAAAAAGAGAGAACCAACAAAATATTAATAACTGAGTATGTTGTAGTCAATGTGAGCTGTTTGTTTTCTATGCATTTTTTTTACAGAGTAAAGTAAAATCTCTAGCTGTAATTTGCCTTTTTGGCCAAATAATGTTGTCAGATAAACACCTTAACCAAGTAAGTTTAGTATTTTGTTTTTCTGTCATATTTAAAATGTTTTAATGTTAATAATATAAATGTATAATAATTTTAAAAATAAATATATATAAAATTAAATGTATAGTATACAAATATTTTCCTCATATTTTGATTGTTTAATTGAACGTGTAGGGTCATTAAAAACAAATATCCACTCCTGATGTCACTTTTGCCCATTATTAATATAAATAAATAAATAAATAAATAAATATATATATATATATATATATATATATATATATTACTCAAGTCTACAATGACTGTTTTAGTGTGTGTGTGTGTGAGAGAGGGAGAGAGAGAGAGTTGAGTGTGTGTCTGTGTGTGTGTGAGTGTGTGTCTGTGGCACTGTTTCTTTCTGAATCACTAATAATTGAAAACAGGTCAGAACAAGTCTGGACTCCTTCCTTTTCGTTCTGTTCTAGAGAGAGAGAGAGAGAGAGAGAGAGAGAGAGAGAGAGAGAGAGAGAGAGAGAGAGAGAGAGAGAGAGGAGGAAACCAAGTCCTCCAACACACCCACGAATACACATATCTGGGACTAAAACTGAGTTCGACAGGGAACTTTAATCTGGCTGTGAATGAACTGAAGGCAAAAGCAATGAGAGTCTTCTACATGATTAAAAATACTATTCGACATGAAATTCCAATTCAAACCTGGCTAAAAATCCTACAAGCAATAATTGAACCACTTGTTCTGTATGGCAGTGAGATATGGGGACCTCTAAAAACCCAAGATTTCTCAAAATGGGAAAAAGAGAAAATCAAAACTCAAATACCCAACTTTGTAAAAGCATCCTGAAAGTAAACAGAGCGACACCAAACAACTCTTGCAGAGCTGAATTAGGACAATACCCCCTATTGATCAGTATCCAAAAAAGAGCTGTGAAATTCTACCAGCACCTGAAGCGCAGTGACCCGAGCTCATACCCGGCCGAAGCCCTGCGGTGTCAGGAGCAGAACCGGCCCCGGAGCGCAGTGACCCGAGCTCATACCCGGCTGAGGCCCTGCGGTGTCAGGAGCAGAACCGGCCCCGGAGCGCAGTGACCCGAGCTCATACCCGGCTGAGGCCCTGCGGTGTCAGGAGCAGAACCGGCCCCGGAGCGCAGTGACCCGAGCTCATACCCGGCTGAGGCCCTGCGGTGTCAGGAGCAGAACCGGCCCCGGAGCGCAGTGACCCGAGCTCATACCCGGCTGAGGCCCTGCGGTGTCAGGAGCAGAACCGGCCCCAGAGCGCAGTGACCCGAGCTCATACCCGGCTGAGGCCCTGCGGTGTCAGGAGCAGAACCGGCCCCGGAGCGCAATGACCCGAGCTCTTACCCGGCTGAGGCCCTGCGGTGTCAGGAGCAGAACCGGCCCCAGAGCGCAGTGACCCGAGCTCATACCCGGCTGAGGCCCTGCGGTGTCAGGAGCAGAACCGGCCCCGGAGCGCAGTGACCCGAGCTCATACCCGGCTGAGGCCCTGCGGTGTCAGGAGCAGAACCGGCCCCGGAGCGCAGTGACCCGAGCTCATACCCGGCTGAGGCCCTGCGGTGTCAGGAGCAGAACCGGCCCCGGAGCGCAGTGACCCGAGCTCATACCCGGCTGAGGCCCTGCGGTGTCAGGAGCAGAACCGGCCCCAGAGCGCAGTGACCCGAGCTCATACCCGGCTGAGGCCCTGCGGTGTCAGGAGCAGAACCGGCCCCGGAGCGCAGTGACCCGAGCTCATACCCGGCTGAGGCCCTGCGGTGTCAGGAGCAGAACCGGCCCCGGAGCGCAGTGACCCGAGCTCATACCCGGCTGAGGCCCTGCGGTGTCAGGAGCAGAACCGGCCCCGGAGCGCAGTGACCCGAGCTCTTACCCGGCTGAGGCCCTGCGGTGTCAGGAGCAGAACCGGCCCCAGAGCGCAGTGACCCGAGCTCATACCCGGCTGAGGCCCTGCGGTGTCAGGAGCAGAACCGGCCCCGGAGCGCAGTGACCCGAGCTCATACCCGGCTGAGGCCCTGCGGTGTCAGGAGCAGAACCGGCCCCGGAGCGCAGTGACCCGAGCTCATACCCGGCTGAGGCCCTGCGGTGTCAGGAGCAGAACCGGCCCCGGAGCGCAGTGACCCGAGCTCTTACCCGGCTGAGGCCCTGCGGTGTCAGGAGCAGAACCGGCCCCAGAGCGCAGTGACCCGAGCTCATACCCGGCTGAGGCCCTGCGGTGTCAGGAGCAGAACCGGCCCCGGAGCAGCACTCTCACAGCTGATGCTCAAACTACAGCCAGACCAGCACAGCACTATCTGGCCAAACCAAATTATAAAATTACAAAAACTAAATTACATTACATATTGGAAAGATGCTACTAAATCACAAAAGAAGATGAAACTCTATTTAAACCTGAAAAGAGATTATAAACCAGCAGAATATATGAGCTGTGTGAAAGTGAGAAAGACCCTAACCAGGTACAGGCTGAGTGACCACTGTTTATTATTGTTTATTATTTGTTTATTATTTAGATCTTATTTTATTATTATTTTGTGTGTGTGTGTGTGTGTGTGTCCACTGTCTGGCTGTAGAGAGAGGTTTGTGTGTGTGTGTGCGTGTGTGTGTGTGTGTGTGAGTGAGCACTGTCTGGCTGTAGAGAGAGGACGGCACCGGCAGAGATGGCAGCCGAGAGAGCAGAGACTGTGTTCTCTCTGTGTGTGTGTGTGTGTGTGTATGTTCTCTGTGCTCTCAGAGAGAGGTGGAGACAGAAGAAAACTTCCTCATACACTGTGATCACTATCACAGCATTAGATCAAACTATTTCACTAGATTCCAACGACTAGAACCAAATTTTATGGCATTACCAAATTCAGATAAATTAAATCATATTTTGTGAGAAAACTCCAGCTCAATCACAACAGCAGCAAAGTATGTAATAGCCTGCCACAAACTATGAGAGTCAGCCAGTGGACAAAACTGAAGTCTGAATGTGGTTTCAAAAGTGTGTTTTTTATTTTTGATATACAAATGTATTCATGCATTTGTTTACTGATTCATTTGATTGATTATTTGTTCATTGCCTATGTAATGGCCAATGCTTTGGCAATACTGTACAAGTCATGCCAATAAAGCTAATTTGAATTTGAATCTGAATTTGAGAGAGAGAGAGAAAGAGAATGAGAAAGAGAGAGCGAGAGAGAGAGGGAGAGGGAGAGGGAGAGGTAGAGGGAGAGGAAGAGGGAGAGAGAGAGAGAGAGAGAGAGAGAGAGAGCAAGAGAGAGAGAGAGAGAGAGCAAGAGAGAGAGAGAGAGAGAGAGAGAGAGCGAGAGAGAGAGAGAGAGAGAGCGAGAAAGAGAGAGAGAGAGAGAGAGCGAGAGAGAGAGAGAGAGGGAGAGGTAGAGGGAGAGGAAGAGGGAGAGAGAGAGAGAGAGAGAGAGAGAGAGCAAGAGAGAGAGAGAGAGAGAGCGAGAGAGAGAGAGAGAGAGAGCGAGAAAGAGAGAGAGAGAGAGAGAGCGAGAGAGAGAGAGAGAGAGATTGAGAGAGAGAGCGTCAGTGATTGTCTGATCCTGATGGTAAGAATCCTCTGGAGAAGCTGGAAGTCCAGTTAAGTGTTAATGGCCTCCACAATTGAAAGCTACTTAATGTGAGTGATGTCACGGCACGCGCTGTTAACTGCACCGGTGCTTAAAAACCACTTGAGTCGCTTTAAAACACAGCTTTTAAAAGCTTATGTGAAAGGAACGTGATCATATGATGCCATTGCTATTGAGCAGTCTCTCTCTCTCTCTCTCTCTCGTCCTTGACCACCAATTACTGAGATGGTGATTAAATTTTTTACATTTGTACATTTGTCTTTAGTAACTATAGTGTGTATGCGTGTGACGTCACCGTCATCCAGAGTGACTACGGTTACACACACTGAGTGGCAAAAACACTGAGTGGCAGAAACACTGCAGAAACACTGAGTGGCAGAAACACTGAGTGGCAGAAACACTGAGTGGCAGAAACACTGAGGGGCAGAAACACTGAGGGGCAGAAACACTGAGAGGCAGATACACTGAGGGGCAGAAACACTGAGCGGCAAAAACACTGAGTGGCAAAAACACACACTGAGCTGCAGAAACACTGAGCTGCAGAAACACTGAGTGGCAGAAACACTGAGTGGCAGAAACACTGAGTGGCAGAAACACTGAGTGGCAGAAACACTGAGCGGCAAAAACACTGAGTGGCAAAAACACACACTGAGCTGCAGAAACACTGAGCTGCAGAAACACTGAGCTGGATAAACACTGAGTGGCAGAAACACTGAGCTGGATAAACACTGAGTGGCAGAAACACTGAGTGGCAGAAACACTGAGTGGCAGAAACACTGAGTGGCAGAAACACTGAGCGGCAAAAACACTGAGTGGCAAAAACACACACTGAGCTGCAGAAACACTGAGCTGCAGAAACACTGAGCTGCAGAAACACTGAGTGGCAGAAACACTGAGCTGCAGAAACACTGAGCTGGATAAACACTGAGTGGCAGAAACACTGAGTGGCAGAAACACTGAGTGGCAGAAACACTGAGGGGCAGAAACACTGAGCGGCAGAAACACTGAGTGGCAAAAACACACACTGAGCTGGAGAAACACTGAGCAGCAGAAACACTGAGTGGCAAAAACACACACCGAGCGGCAGAAACACTGAGCGGCAGAAACACTGAGTGGCAGAAACACTGAGTGGCAGAAACACTGCAGAAACACTGAGTGGCAGAAACACTGAGCGGCAGAAACACTGAGCGGCAGAAACACTGAGCGGCAGAAACACTGAGTGGCAGAAACACTGAGCGGCAGAAACACTGAGTGGCAGAAACACTGAGCGGGAGAAACACTGAGTGGCAGAAACACTGAGGGGCAGAAACACTGAGGGGCAGAAACACTGAGTGGCAGAAACACTGAGTGGCAGGAACACTGAGTGGCAGGAACACTGAGCGGCACAAACACTGAGCGGCAGAAACACTGAGCGGCAGAAACACTGAGCGGCAGAAACACTGAGTGGCAGGAACACTGAGAGGCAGACAGAAACACTGAGTGGCAGGAACACTGAGTGGCAGACAGAAACACTGAGTGGCAGGAACACTGAGAGGCACAAACACTGAGCGGCAGAAACACTGAGCTGCAGAAACTCTGAGTGGCAGAAACACTGAGCGGCAGAAACACTGAGCTGCAGAAACACTGAGCTGCAGAAACTCTGAGTGGCAGAAACACTGAGCGGCACAAACACTGAGCGGCAGAAACACTGAGCTGCAGAAACTCTGAGTGGCAGAAACACTGAGTGGCAGAAACACTGAGTGGCAGAAACACTGAGGGGCAGAAACACTGAGTGGCAGAAACACTGAGTGGCAGAAACACTGAGTGGCAGAAACACTGAGCGGCAGAAACACTGAGTGGCAGAAACACTGAGTGGCAAAAACACTGAGTGGCAAAAACACACACTGAGCGGCAGAAACACTGAGCGGCAGAAACACTGAGGGGCAGAAACACTGAGAGGCAGAAACACTGAGTGGCAGACAGAAACACTGAGTGGCAGGAACACTGAGCGGCAGAAACACTGAGTGGCAAAAACACACACTGAGCGGCAGAAACACTGAGCGGCAGAAACACTGAGGGGCAGAAACACTGAGAGGCAGAAACACTGAGTGGCAGACAGAAACACTGAGTGGCAGGAACACTGAGCGGCACAAACACTGAGTGGCAGAAACACTGAGCAGCAGAAACACTGAGCGGCAGAAACACTGAGTGGCAGAAACACTGAGTGGCAGGAACACTGAGAGGCAGACAGAAACACTGAGTGGCAGGAACACTGAGTGGCAGACAGAAACACTGAGTGGCAGGAACACAGAGGCAGACAGAAACACTGAGTGGCAGGAACACTGAGTGGCAGACAGAAACACTGAGCTGCAGAAACTCTGAGTGGCAGAAACACTGAGCTGCAGAAACACTGAGCTGGATAAACACTGAGTGGCAGAAACACTGAGTGGCAGAAACACTGAGTGGCAGAAACACTGAGGGGCAGAAACACTGAGTGGCAAAAACACTGAGTGGCAAAAACACACACTGAGCGGCAGAAACACTGAGCGGCAGAAACACTGAGTGGCAAAAACACACACTGAGCGGCAGAAACACTGAGCGGCAGAAACACTGAGGGGCAGAAACACTGAGGGGCAGAAACACTGAGTGGCAGACAGAAACACTGAGTGGCAGGAACACTGAGCGGCACAAACACTGAGTGGCAGAAACACTGAGCAGCAGAAACACTGAGCGGCAGAAACACTGAGTGGCAGAAACACTGAGTGGCAGGAACACTGAGAGGCAGACAGAAACACTGAGTGGCAGGAACACTGAGTGGCAGACAGAAACACTGAGTGGCAGGAACACTGAGAGGCAAAAACACTGAGCGGCAGAAACACTGAGCTGCAGAAACTCTGAGTGGCAGAAACACTGAGCTGCAGAAACTCTGAGTGGCAGAAACACTGAGCGGCAGAAACACTGAGCTGGATAAACACTGAGTGGCAGAAACACTGAGTGGCAGAAACACTGAGTGGCAGAAACACTGAGGGGCAGAAACACTGAGTGGCAAAAACACTGAGTGGCAAAAACACACACTGAGCTGGAGAAACATTGAGCGGCAGAAACACTGAGCTGGAGAAACACTGAGCGGCAGAAACACTGAGTGGCAAAAACACACACTGAGCGGCAGAAACACTGAGCGGCAGAAACACTGAGTGGCAGAAACACTGAGTGGCAGAAACACTGAGTGGCAGAAACACTGCAGAAACACTGCAGAAACACTGAGCGGGAGAAACACTGAGTGGCAGAAACACTGAGCGGCAGAAACACTGCAGAAACACTGAGCGGGAGAAACACTGAGCGGCAGAAACACTGAGTGGCAGAAACACTGAGCGGCAGAAACACTGAGTGGCAGAAACACTGAGCGGCAGAAACACTGAGAGGCAGAAACACTGAGCGGCAGAAACACTGAGAGGCAGAAACACTGAGCGGCAGAAACACTGAGGGGCAGAAACACTGAGAGGCAGAAACACCGAGTGGCAGAAACACTGAGTGGCAGAAACACTGAGGGGCAGAAACACTGAGTGGCAGAAACACTGAGGGGCAGAAACACTGAGCGGCAGAAACACTGAGGGGCAGAAACACTGAGTGGCAGGAACACTGAGCGGCACAAACACTGAGAGGCAGAAACACTGAGTGGCAGAAACACTGAGTGGCAGAAACACTGAGTGGCAGAAACACTGAGCGGCAGAAACACTGAGCGGCAGAAACACTGCAGAAACACTGAGCGGGAGAAACACTGCAGAAACACTGAGTGGCAGAAACACTGAGTGGCAGAAACACTGAGCGGCAGAAACACTGAGTGGCAGAAACACTGAGGGGCAGAAACACTGAGCGGCAGAAACACTGAGGGGCAGAAACACTGAGTGGCAGGAACACTGAGCGGCACAAACACTGAGAGGCAGAAACACTGAGCGGCAGAAACACTGAGTGGCAGAAACACTGAGTGGCAGAAACACTGAGCGGCAGAAACACTGAGCGGCAGAAACACTGCAGAAACACTGAGCGGGAGAAACACTGCAGAAACACTGAGTGGCAGAAACACTGAGTGGCAGAAACACTGAGTGGCAGAGACACTGAGCGGCAGAAACACTGAGTGGCAGAAACACTGAGCGGCAGAAACACTGAGTGGCAGAAACACTGAGCGGCAGAAACACTGAGTGGCAGAAACACTGAGCGGCAGAAACACTGAGGGGCAGAAACACTGAGTGGCAGAAACACTGAGCGGCAGAAACACTGAGTGGCAGAAACACTGAGCGGCAGAAACACTGAGGGGCAGAAACACTGAGAGGCAGAAACACCGAGTGGCAGAAACACTGAGAGGCAGAAACACCGAGTGGCAGAAACACTGAGTGGCAGAAACACTGAGTGACAGAAACACTGAGTGGCAGAAACACTGAGGGGCAGAAACACTGAGGGGCAGAAACACTGAGGGGCAGAAACACTGAGGGGCAGAAACACTGAGTGGCAGGAACACTGAGCGGCACAAACACTGAGAGGCAGAAACACTGAGCGGCAGAAACACTGAGTGGCAGAAACACTGAGTGGCAGAAACACTGAGCGGCAGAAACACTGAGCGGCAGAAACACTGCGCGGCAGAAACACTGCAGAAACACTGAGCGGGAGAAACACTGAGTGGCAGAAACACTGAGTGGCAGAAACACTGAGCGGCAGAAACACTGAGTGGCAGAAACACTGAGCGGCAGAAACACTGAGAGGCAGAAACACTGAGCGGCAGAAACACTGAGAGGCAGAAACACTGAGCGGCAGAAACACTGAGTGGCAGAAACACTGAGCGGCAGAAACACTGAGGGGCAGAAACACTGAGAGGCAGAAACACCGAGTGGCAGAAACACTGAGTGGCAGAAACACTGAGTGACAGAAACACTGAGTGGCAGAAACACTGAGGGGCAGAAACACTGAGTGGCAGAAACACTGAGCGGCAGAAACACTGAGGGGCAGACAGAAACACTGAGGGGCAGAAACACTGAGAGGCAGAAACACTGAGCGGCAGAAACACTGAGTGGCAGAAACACTGAGTGGCAGAAACACTGAGAGGCAGAAACACCGAGTGGCAGAAACACTGAGAGGCAGAAACACTGAGCGGCAGAAACACTGAGTGGCAGAAACACTGAGCGGCAGAAACACTGAGGGGCAGAAACACTGAGAGGCAGAAACACCGAGTGGCAGAAACACTGAGTGGCAGAAACACTGAGTGGCAGAAACACTGAGAGGCAGAAACACCGAGTGGCAGAAACACTGAGGGGCAGAAACACTGAGTGGCAGAAACACTGAGGGGCAGAAACACTGAGTGGCAGAAACACCGAGTGGCAGAAACACTGAGGGGCAGAAACACTGAGTGGCAGAAACACTGAGGGGCAGAAACACTGAGGGGCAGAAACACTGAGTGGCAGAAACACCGAGTGGCAGAAACACTGAGGGGCAGAAACACTGAGTGGCAGAAACACTGAGGGGCAGAAACACTGAGGGGCAGAAACACTGAGTGGCAGAAACACTGAGTGGCAGAAACACCGAGTGGCAGAAACACTGAGTGGCAGAAACACTGAGTGGCAGAAACACTGAGTGGCAGAAACACTGAGTGACAGAAACACTGAGTGGCAGAAACACTGAGTGGCAGAAACACTGAGGGGCAGAAACACTGAGTGGCAGAAACACCGAGTGGCAGAAACACTGAGGGGCAGAAACACTGAGTGGCAGAAACACTGAGTGGCAGAAACACTGAGGGGCAGAAACACTGAGTGGCAGAAACACCGAGTGGCAGAAACACTGAGGGGCAGAAACACTGAGTGGCAGAAACACTGAGGGGCAGAAACACTGAGTGGCAGGAACACTGAGGGGCAGAAACACTGAGCGGCAGAAACACTGAGTGGCAGAAACACTGAGTGGCAGAAACACTGAGCGGCAGAAACACTGAGCGGCAGAAACACTGAGCGGCAGAAACACTGAGCGGCAGAAACACTGAGCGGCAGAAACACTGAGCGGCAGAAACACTGAGTGGATTTGCAGTTTTCGTTTTGTGTCAATATGCTGTATTTAGGGGTAAAATCACCCTATATATTGTATTGTTATATATTGTATTGACAACTCATCAATTCAATATTTACCATCATATATTCTGCATAATTGGATGTTTTTAAATAAACACTGACAAAAAACTACACAAGTTTTAGAGCTGAACAATATGATGATATATATAATATGAGTGATCACATGGCGGCATGATCACATTTAGACCTATATTGTGTTTATATAAAGCATTCACAGGCAAATTTGCTTCATGTATTTCCCCGGCGTCTAAATCAGGCTATTATAAATGTCATGATTCCTGCTGCATGTCAATATCCATGAATCACTGGATCTCTGGTAAGACGTAAGGAACAATATATCGAGTCCAACCTTTAGTTGGTAAACTGATAATCGTTCGATTTACTCGTGTTTTCCGGCAGGAAAGTGACGTCAATGCATATCCTCTATTTCCAGTGCCAGGACACTGTAATGACAAACAGAGCATTGCTTCGCTCGTGGTTCTGGCTCTTTCTAAGCGCAGGGAAACAGCATGAGGTCGGATTAAATAATTGGCTCTCTGTAACATTAACTAGCTGTAAAAGCATCTGAATTAATCATGCAGCGTCGTGCAAAAGTCACCCTCATTACCGACTGTCTGCATTTACTGCTGCATCATCACAGAGAGAGACACAGAACATGATAGAGATAAAACGAGAAGGACGTTTCATATGAAAGTGATGATGCTAACTGAAGGATTGTACATTTAATGCCACTATTTTCATTCATCTTTGGGGTCAATGACAAATACTGAGATGATACAAAGGAAAAACCTCAATAAATTAGATCGATTCATGTCATCGACTTTTGGGTTGCATGAAGACGATAAAACGTCAAGTCATGGCATCATTTATCCAGATGTTGCTTATATGGACACAAGACCTTCAGAGAAGATAAGCTTAAAAACTATTAAGCGTTGAGCGGTCTTCATGTTTTACAATTACAATAAAATTTCACTGGGAGTTATATTACCCATAAGAGAGTCACGGTTTAGCAGTGAAGAGGTGAGGCTTGGATCTGTTTGCAGCTTTTATTGAAATGAAACATGACGATAATCCAGTATGAGCACAGATACAAAAAAAAAAAAAAAAAAAAATGCAGCAGCTTTGCATCCAATACAAAGACAAAACCTGACAAACTGAGAAGAAACACAGGGTTAAACGAGAAGCTAAACAAGACACAGGTGAAATCCATGAGAAACAAATAACAAACAAACAGAGTCTCTGAACAAAAACAAAAAGTGACAGTCACTGAAACACACACACACACACACACACACACACACACACACACACACACACACACACACACACACACACACATATTTATAAACAATTACATCAATTATATATTACAATTTACCTGTAATTTATTATACATTTTAATATTAAATTATATAATTAAATTTTATACCATATATATAAAATATAATAAGATTAAGATTATTATTAAGATTCTATTATATATATATATATATATATATATATATTAATTAGATAAATAATATTTCATAGTAATAATATTAAAATTAATATATAATTACAATATTCATAATTGCTTCATATTTGAGGCAGAAGGAGGTCGTATAAGGTTTCTCATCAGGGGCTCACTGGGGTTTTGGACTGTTTGCTCTCCCGTCTGTCTATTATAAATTAGCATGTGAAATGGAAACAGACTGAAGCGCAATTAAAACGAGAAGTGCTCTGGGTAGATTGTGGAAATCCTCTCTAATATGGGCTTATTATAAAGTCATTATTGTGAATCAGGGGAATGAAGACTAATGTGTCTCGTCCGAACAGTGAGGGACAGATCCACCAATGTATAAATCACAAAAACTATAGAGGCCGTTTGTAGATTCTCTCTCTCTTACACACAGATTGATGGACGCTCTGCCTCTGAGACTCTAATTGATACAAGCGTCAAGCACTGAACAAACATCTCAGCGATGATCGATGAAGATTTGGACAAGACGAAAACAAGCAGAAAGACTATGGGTCTTATTTTAACGATCTGAAACGCAAGTATCAAATGTGAAACGCAAGTAACTGTGTTACTATTATAGATTGCTATTACAATGGATTGCTATTATAACGGCGGATTGCTACGGCAGATTGCTATTATAATGGTGGATTGCTATTATAACGGCGGATTGCTATTATAACGGATTGCTATTGTAGCGGTGGATTCCTATTATAACGGCGGATTGCTACGGCAGATTGCTATTATAATGGTGGATTGCTATTATAGCGGCGGATTGCTATTATAACGGAAGCGGCGGATTGCTATTATAACGGATTGCTATTATAGCGGTGGATTCATATTATAACGGCGGATTGCTATTATAGCGGCGCATTGCTATTATAACGGCGGATTGCTATTATAGCGGCGGATTGCTATTATAACGGTGGATTGCTATTATAGCGGCAGATTGCTATTATAACGGCGGATTGCTATTATAACGGCGGATTGCTATTATAACGGTGGATTGCTATTATAGCGGCGAATTGCTATTATAACGGCGGATTGCTATTATAACGGCGTATTATAACGGCGGATTGCTATTATAGCGGCGGATTGCTATTATAGCGGCGGATTGCTATTATAACGGTGGATTGCTATTATAACGGCGGCTTGCTATTATAACGGCGGATTGCTATTATAATGGCGGATTGCTATTAGATTGCTATTATAACGGCGGATTGCTATTATAACGGCGGATTGCTATTATAACGGCGGATTGCTGTTATAACGGCGGATTGCTATTATAACGGCGGATTGCTATTAGATTGCTATTATAGCGGCGGATTGCTATTATAACGGTGGATTGCTATTATAACGGCGGCTTGCTATTATAACGGCGGATTGCTATTATAACGGCGGATTGCTATTATAGCGGCGGCTTGCTATTATAACGGCGGATTGCTATTATAGCGGCGGATTGCTATTATAGCGGCGGATTGCTATTATAACGGTGGATTGCTATTATAACGGCGGATTGCTATTAGATTGCTATTATAACGGCGGATTGCTATTATAACGGCGGATTGCTGTTATAACGGCGGATTGCTATTATAACGGCAGATTGCTATTATAGCGGCGGATTGCTATTATAAACGGTGGATTGCTATTATAACGGCGGATTGCTATTATAACGGCGGATTGCTATGGATTGCTATTATAACGGCGGATTGCTATTATAACGGCGGATTGCTATTATAACGGCAGATTGCTATTATAACGGCGGATTGCTATTATAACGGCAGATTGCTATTATAACGGCAGATTGCTATTATAACGGCGGATTGCTATAATAACGGCAGATTGCTATTATAACGGCAGATTGCTATAATAACGGCAGATTGCTATTATAACGGCAGATTGCTATTATAACGGCGGATTGCTATTATAACGGCAGATTGCTATTATAACGGCAGATTGCTATTATAACGGCGGATTGCTATTATAACGGCGGAGGATTGCTATTATAACGGAGGATTGCTATTATAACGGCGGAGGATTGCTATTATAACGGCGGATTGCTATTATAACGGCAGATTGCTATTATAACGGCAGATTGCTATTATAACGGCAGATTGCTATTATAACGGCGGAGGATTGCTATTATAACGGCGGATTGCTATTATAACGGCAGATTGCTATTATAACGGCAGATTGCTATTATAACGGAGGAGGATTGCTATTATAACGGCGGATTGCTATTATAACGGAGGAGGATTGCTATTATAACGGCAGATTGCTATTATAACGGAGGAGGATTGCTATTATAACGGCGGATTGCTATTATAACGGAGGAGGATTGCTATTATAACGGCGGAGGATTGCTATTATAACGGCGGAGGATTGCTATTATAACGGCGGATTGCTATTATAACGGCGGATTGCTATTATAACGGCGGATTGCTATTATAACGACGGATTGCTATTATAACGGCGGAGGATTGCTATTATAACGGCGGATTGCTATTATAATGGCACACATCTTCATGGACACCACAATGATTTCCCTCGTGTGGTAATATTTTTCCTTGTAATTCTGTATGGTTTGCAAAATGGGAACTGCTGTGTCTGTGTAGATGAGAGAAGCAAAGTGTGTGTGTGTTGTGCACACGTTACATTATGGCCAAGCATGTGCTCTTAAAATATCATCTGAATATCGCGCCGCTGACTTTAGACTCGGTTTTTCCTGGTCAGTGGAGGAACTGTTTTCTGGAGCTGTAAAATATCACCATGGAACGTTTGTGCTGGAACACTCCTCCTCTTTTCACTGAACCGCCCCGGGAGCGCAAGTTCATTCCCTAATTTACAGACGAGCGTCTGTGGAGGGAAAAGTCCCCGTGCGTCGGTGCAGAAAGAGAGTTAATCCCATAGACCCCCATGTTAAAATGCCCAAATTTACAGCAGAATAAAACATGTTTACAGCCTGGTACAAAAAGGGGTTTTGGTCTATATAGCTAATTTTGAAAACTTCATGAAAACTGTGAGGGGTGATTTTTTTTATAACTCATCCGTTTAAATTTTATTAAGCCTTAAAGTTCTGCATAATTAGGGGCGTGGCCACTTGAGTGACAGGTGGATTGCCACTGATGTCACTACTAGCCGTTTGTCTGCTGTATGTTAGCGCCACGTCACCTCAGCTAATCCGCTTCATGCACATTTTCGTTTATCCGGGAGTGACGCTGCCAAGATGGCGACGGACGGCTCCGCCCACTTTGGGCTTCAAAAATGCTCTTCAGAAACATATGGGTGACATCACACACACTACATCCATATTTGTATATAAAGTCCTGACACCCATTATCGTTTACAAATCACCATGACACTCGAACAGATCGTGCCAAAATCAGGCTGGTATCGTGTAGCCCGGCATAACACATAGTGTTCGCTGTACAGCTGCACATGTAGTTGATCATACGCATATTCAATGCGCACAGAAATCTCTGTACAGTTTACAAACTGAATACTACATGAAATGAATAGAGTCAGTCATAGGAGATGTTCACAAACCATGCAAAGCTGAGGGTGTTTGTAGAGTCTTTATTTACATGGTTTTAGAGCCCACCTGCTGTGTGCATATTTATATTACACAAGTCACATTTGCCTTTTATGTTGCTAAATCTTCTTACATCTCTGAATATGCTGCTAAACCCCTCCTGCAGACTTTATCTCAACCTAGATGTCAGGTTTGTACTGAAGCT